>CM032633.1:9497860-9670030 GCA_019097785.1 Fraxinus excelsior | reverse complement strand
ACTTCTGGTTCGAGATCATTGTTTTCTTCTGACCGAATCTTGCAATGCCGAAAATAATTTGCAATTGTTGTTATCTTCACATCAAAATTCCAAGTCATGTTAGCAAAATTAATAGCATTCAAAATATTAATTTTTTTAGAATTTGGTGCTTCAACCTCAAGGCCTTGTAAGATGTTAGAATAAAAACGATGACGATAATAAGCTTTGAATGCTCGAATAATCTCAGTATCACATAGTTGAATCTTAGACGTTGTGTTAGGAGGTAAGAAAAATAACTATACATTTCTCAAGCCTTCAACTACCTTTGGATGAGTTGGGCAATTGTCTACTATTAAGAGAACATTCCTGCCATTCATTCTCTTATCAAACCAACCAACAAATTCTTGAAAAAGCAAGCCAGCCATCCAAGCTTTCTTGTTGGATCGATACTTGCAATTAAGATTGTTCATGTTCACATTTTTAAAGCATCCAGGATTTGCATACTTACCAATAACCCAAAGTGGTACTTTGTCAGTTCCATCACCATTGCAACAAACAACAACAGTAATTCTCTTCTTATCTATTTGCGTCCTTTGATCTGCTTGGTAGCAAGTGAATGATCAGTTTCCAATCAGTAAAATAATCCAGTTTCATCCATATTGTAAGTATCCTTCAACTGAAACTGGTCTAGTTTTGATCGTATTCCAAGTAAAGCATTTTCAATGTTTTCCATGATAACTGAACCACTTTTACCAAAACGTCGGTAAGATTTGATTCCATATCTTGCCTTGAAAAGTTCTAACCATCAACTAGAAAAGTTGAATTCTGGATTAGTTTCACCATACATTTTTTTGCAAAAGCTCTTTTACTTTTCCTTGGATAATTTCTCCAGACATGTTCACTTTATCTTGCCTTTGAAGAAACCACTCATACAAAACTCTCTAAATCAGGGTATTTTGCCGATCTGTGCCTTTTAACATCGCTATTTTTCATCTCATTTGACAAATATTCCGACGTCCTTTTGAGAGTGTTCGATATTGTTGATTGACTAATAGTCAAATCAAACTTTTGTTGCACCCATGCTTGCATATCTTTTTGACTAATAGTTGGATTCTCTTTCTTATACTCACATATTGCACTCCTCATTTTATCGGTTAAAGTTGATTTTTTTACTCCTTTCAAATGATGAAAAGACATTGGAGGGGAAACAAAATATTGTATGTGCTTGGAATATGTCTTCTAAACATCTAGTTTTTATAGGTAAAGACTAAACATTTTCATTTGCTATGTACGTGAACTTAGTTTTTAGAGACATTAAGTTTCACTAAAACTTTTGATCTTCCCTAGATTCAAATAATACTTTGATTAGTGTCTTTTGATTTTTATTACCACATACAATGTACATATTTTATATTGAAAAGCTCTCTCTAAAATAATAAATATTTATTTATCGATAAATGAATAATTATTCATTTATCGATAAATAAATAACCTCGCTAAATGAATATTTTTTCCCAATCCCGAATGTATTACTTTATCGAGGTTTAACTGTATGTGGAGGCAAGTTCCTTAAGACAAGGTCTAAAAAAATTATTTTTAACCGACCTAAGTTGGTACTAAGTTTTTTTATGACTGTGAATAATAGGCGGGATGGATCCAGGAAGTTGAGTGAGTTAGGGCGATCATTGGTTGTTGACCATCACAATAACGAGATTATTTATTAATATTTAATTGAATAATATTTTTAAAAAAAAATTCAGTATAAACGTAAAAGTCATATACAATGAAAATATAATCTAAAATAACAAGAAAAAAATATATTTTTTTGAATCATTTACATATGATCAAATTTCAAGTTTTAACAGACTTAAGCGAGACAAGATGAAACTTATACATAAAGCATAATTAAACGGTAGGTACCAATTCAAAAATTAGGCGAAACTTATGCAATTTTTTTTTAAACAATCATTTTTAGAACTATTTTTTACCCTAAAAAATATTTTTCGAACTCTTAAAAGAATAAAGAACGGTATTTAGATTGTCTAAATTTAAATTTTACAAAACAAATTGATAAAATCAAACAATAAAAATATATATATTATGCATTGCTATCATACTCAACCCGATTGTTGATTGTACAAATCATTGGAGCGGTTCAACCGCTGGTCATTACAATGTTGAGTTTTAGTCTTAAAAAAATTAAAATAAATATTGTATTACTTTCATAAAACCGTATATATAGTTTCTTGTGACAATTATTTTTAAAATTTTTTAATTGTCATAGCGGTCAAACATTCCATTATCACATGCTCTGTACAAGTTCGAATCTCACTTATTGCAAATGTGATATAAGATTTTGCTTTGAGCAATTTGGTAGCTAACAAATTTAAAGAAAGAGGGTTCGATTCCTCTTTCATGCACAATAAACACTCTGCCATATTAGCCACACCACCTTTTGTTGAAAGGTGGTACATTTATAAATATTTAACATCAATCTTCAAAGTTTTATAATCCAACTAAATACGGCGGAGCCAGAACAAGCGGCCGCGCTGACTCATCGAGTGCTGGCTCCGAAAGGTGATACATTTATAAATATTTAACGTCAATCTTCAAATTTTTATAATCCAACTAAAGCCGGTGGAGCTAGCACAGGCGGCCGCTCCGGCTCATCGAGTGCTGGCTCCGCCCTGATAATAGGGTACAACTCCTGAATTTTCGCATTTGATCCTTCCACACTGAAAAAGTCTCTTTATTGAATTCTTAAGTTGTTTGTTATTAAAGTCGGTGTTTATATTTAAGACCAACCACATGGGAATGTCACTGAGTTTTGTGTCGTACGACTTCCAGGTTTTAAGGGATAAATAGAAGACAAGACTCCACCCCATAATGTCCGTTTCGAGTTTCGAAACTAATTCATACGAATTAAGTTCGGCTCGTCACTTTGCATATTTCTTGATGTGTGGAACTCATGAAATTGTCCAAAAGTCTTGTACGTCTACTCGATACAAGGATAGATACGATGAATTGTATGTGAATGTAATATGTTGTAATCAAAAGTCATCAACCATCAAAATGTGCATACATAAACTGATCTAACAATTAAAAACGCATCCGAACCGCAGCGTAAGCTCTCGGATGCTAAATCTGAATATCACCTTAATAAAAATGTGCATGTATAAATATGGTACTGGATTATTTTATTTTATTTTTTTAATCATATAAATATTTATTCTCTTCCTCATCTGATTCACCAATAGCATTGAACATTAAAAAATCTATCATTGTGTATTATTTTATTAAGAGATTCTTTGCACACCATTATACTCGTCATTGACTTAATCACGCACAATTTTAATATCTTATTAAAATATAATATTTAAAATAGCTGGTAGTCTTCTCGTAGTAAAGTAGGCCCCACTCTAAGTTCTAACACAACTATAAATACAGAAGATATACAATCTTCAGATTCATAACCCAAAGCTACTCAAATTGTTCAATACACACAATATATTTTTCATCAAATTGCATAACAAAAAGGAGAGATGGGTCTTCTTTTCCACTCCATGATTCCTAATGCAAAGAAAATTCACAAACTCCAGGCCCTTCTTAGCGGAAATCATCAATTTCCAGATGTTCCAAAGGGTTATGTTGCAGTCTACGTGGGAGCAATTAAGAAGAAACGCTTTGTAATTCCCATATCGTATCTGAATCATCCTTCATTTCAAGATTTGTTGCGTCGAGCGGAGGAAGAGTTCGGGTTTGATCATCCAATAAAGGGAGGCCTAATAATTCCATGCAATGAAGATGCCTTTATTCTTCTCACTTCCCAATTGCATCTTTTATGACGCAAATTTGAAGTCACTATGTTAATTTTTTATGTTAGAAAAGCTGATACTTGTGTCACCGAAGAGTAATTCTTTCGTGATTTTCTAAATTGTAATCCTAATGGTTTGTTAAACAAAAAACAAAAAAATTGTTTATTCATTTACTCCCTCTGTCCTATTTATATAGATTGGTTTTGTTTTTCGCACGAATTAAGAAATCTTATATAATGTTATTGAAAAAACAATTTTTACCAAAAAATTTTCTAATTTACCATTATTTAATTATCAACAACTATATACAAAGTCAACTAACTATAACTGTACGAAGTCTCAACACTCCCCCTAAAGATGTACTGTAAATATCTTTTACAGACATCTTGGTTAATACGGGAACAAGAACAGAGGCATGAAGAGGCTTGGTGAATATATCGACTAGTTGTTGAGACCGAATTGGAAGAAGCTTTATAAGACCAGCCACAACTTTATCACGAATAAAGTGACAATCGATTTCTATATGTTTAGTTTTCTCATGAAAAATAGGATTGTGTAGACACGGAGGAACATATACATGCAGTACATGATGTGGTAGAATTAATAGAATTATCATGTTGATCAATCGTGCCTGAAGTTGATGACAAATGAGTGGATAGCATAGACATGAGTTGTTGGTACTGATCTGACTTTAAGTTCTGAACAAATCTTCCAAGTCCTGATTGCTGATTGAGTTGTTTATCTTCATTCTGAGAGGTCATAGGAGTGGAAATCTGATTAACATAGTTAGAGCCAAAATTATTTTGAAAACTTTCCCTTTGCCTTAGCTTATAACCTGGTGGATACCCGTGTAATTTATAGCATTTTTCAATGGAATGACCATGAATATTACAGTGAGTACAAAATGGCCTCTCTTTCTTCTTGACATTTTCATAGTTTCCAATCCTTTGGTTTTTGCTTTGGATTCCAAAATTACCAGCTCCTCTATTGTTTTCTGTCTTAAAAGCAAAAGCCATGGCACCACTTAAATCAGATCCTGGTATACTTATCTTCCTTTGATGTTCCTTTTGAGATATTAAGGCAAACACCTTATTAATGGGAGGTATTGGATCCATTAGCAAAATCTGTCCTCTAACTTGAGAATATGAATCTTGCAGTCCCATAAGGGAAGATAATATGTATTCCATTTGGTAGTGATTGTTCAGTTCCTTCACACCACCACAAGTACATTTCCCACAGGTGCAGGTAGGTCTATAGTTGCTTAATTCTTCCCAAATCGTCTTGAGTTTAGTCAAGTAAACATTGACATTACTTTGATCTTGAACAATATTCATCAATTCCCTATGCAATTGGAAAATACGCAGTCCATTCCTCTGTTGAAATCTATCTTTGAGATCATTCCATATTTCAAAAGCCGAAGTAGCATATATAATACTAGCTGAGATTTCTTTTGATATAGAATTCAATATCCAAGAGATTACCATGATATTATTCTTGATCTAGGGATTTAGCAGATCAAATTCGTTACCTTCAGGTTTAGCTATGGATTCATCAATAAATCAAAGCTTGTTCTTCACTGACAAAGCAATGATCATTGCATGACTCTAGGAGGCATAGTTATCTCTTATTAGCTGCTGAGAAACTAAAACAAAACTAGGACTATCAGAGTGATGAAGAAAGTATGGACAAGATGGTTCATCAATGGCGAACTTGTTCAAATTAGATCTCGCATCAAGGTAATCTACAAACTGTGATGATTCCATTTGGAATGCAATTCAGAAATTAGAATCAACAGATTATATCTACGAAGAATTGTTATGATTGAATTGAAAAAGAAGATGATGAATGCTGGAATCTCCCTTCTCTGATACCATGTTACGAGCAGAATTGAGAAAGAAACCAGAACACCATGGTTTTTCGCTACCTCCACGTGTCATCATATGATTGGACCACTTGGTCCAATTGCTGTTTGAGGCCGATTCAACCGTTAAAATTCAGATTAAAGTTGTATGCTAGTGATCGAGCGTCCAATTTTGAATTTGGACGTCTAGTCCCACTCACCCCTCTATAAATCGATGTTGAAAGCCATCACAGACGCGATGTGATGTATTCCTCGAAGAATTCATTTCTCAAAGGAGAACTTTGTCCGTTGTCCTCACATTTCCGGTTAGGAAGTTTGCTTTTAATTTTGTGATGAACAAAATTATTATTTTAATATCGTTTTTCGTCTTGTTTATTGCAATTATTTTGCAGAATTATATCGAGATGCATTTCCAATGTTTGACGGGGGATCTATGTTTGATTGAGATTATAAGATGAAAACGATTGAAGCTTCTACTCATGGAGATTCGTCCAACATCTCTCTGACTCTTCCCTGTGTTTTGGACAAATTAGTTTCTGCTGCAAAACACCATGCTATGCGTATAGACATGTGTTTTGATATCCTACAGAGCACAATGTCCTATTAATGCTTAGGGAACTGTTAAAGTTCAGGTGCATGACAATCGTGTTCAGCAGTCTGATTCACGACAAGCGAAATTCGTATTCCCTGTTACTTGTAATTGTAACCTCACCTATTACGATAGTAGCTGGAGTTCGAGACACGAGAAACAGTTTCCTTGGAGACTGTGTTATCGATTGGAGGATTCTAACATTAAAATTGGTGTGAAATTTTGTAATTTGAAAGGCGAACTTAAAATGTGTTTGTGCCGTAAGGCAAATGAAATAGACGTTAGGAGCCCTAGTATATTGATATTGTCAAAGCAGTTCAATGATAACGACGTCGATGTTTATCATGTCGGACCTACTAATTTGAACCTCACATTGAATCAATGTTTAAGTTATATAGATCCTCGCCGGTTATCTGGCAATGCCGTATCTACCATTCCTAGATTAAGTTATCATAACTCCCGTCGATCTATAACTGGAGTTAGCAACAGTACAGATATGACTAATATGTTGTCGTGTGATGTTAAGCCTGAAGACAGTGTTAGTCAGACGAGTTCTCGGAAGGACGATTTGTTACTTGGTTTGTTGACTGGAAGACAGTTAGCCGATGTTGTACGACATGCGTATGAGAAGGGAAAGAGTCAGGGTAGATTACTTAGTCAATTAGATACAAAGAAATGATTGTAAAATCATTTTTCAAATAACATGTGAATTTTATTTATGTTCTGTTAATACACGGGTTCTTCACATTGTAATATAATACCTAATTCGGAAATATATTTGCCTACAATGTATTTGAAATGAAAAATTAATCTGTCATCGCTATTTGGGTATCTGATGTACTCTACGATATACAGATTTTCGTCTATGAAATCCAGTAATTTAGGTTCAAATCCAATATAGTATGGAATTGGTTCCCCGTTTACATCATATTTGTGATCAGCCTCCAAGTACTCTATGATGCTTCCTATGGACGCCGTCTTGTTGTCGTGAAGTGTGTATATTTCACTTACGACATATTTATTATTTCCTTCACGATGTGAGGCATGTTGGTCTTCATGTCGTCTTCGTTGAATGCGAAACAGCCGTTAGAGACATTGCTCGATGAAATCGTGCTTCGTTCCTTATGTAATCTTCCCAGTATAGTTATTTGACATGATACTTCATGTCGCTGGGAAGATTGTCGAAGATAATTTCGAAATTTAGTGACGTCGAATGCATTATTTAGGATATGTGGTAGACAGATACATTGGTTGTAAATTGAGAATCAATTTATAATGTAATTGAGATTCGAATTAAATATATGAGAATCTCTTTTATGTCTAATCATTTCAGATGATTATATTACATCTAAATTAAAGATAGAATCTGTACAACTGTACATGTACTTCTATCATCCCACATTTAATTTGAGTTCGAAATTTAAAATTTGAATAAAGGATGAATTGACGTAAAGTAAATTTCATGTACTGCTCATATAGTACAGTACATAAACAACTACTGTAGAGATTGAATAGCATAATCAGCAGACGGAATAACTCCTTTAACTACGTGAAGGTAGGAGAACTCGACATCGTACCCGTCAATATATTTTACCATCTCATATCCTATGATTCTGGATATCTTCGATAACGTGCATCTGTCTTCTCCGATGATGTCGCCGTAATATCCCCATGTCTTTAGAGTGTTTATAAATTCAGCGAATGAGTAATTTGAACCCAACCTTCGTAAGTTATGTGAAATTGTTTATGAGCTCAGTCGTATGAAATCCTCTAATTCTGCTTCCACTTCATACTTGTATAGTATGAAAGTCTTCTCTGTTATCGACCAGAAGGGTCGAATTGATTTTGTCATCAATCTTGTTTTGCATCAGTAATTGATGCATCATATGTGGATAGTCGTGAAAATATTTCGTTTTGACTATGTGTTTCAACTCATCAGGAATGTTGTTGAATATATTTATGAAAGAACTCGAAGAATTCATGAGTTCGTATTAAATTTGATACGAATTGCAGAGAAATGTGAGTTTCGTGTTGGGGCAGTTCGTATTGGCGCACGCTCAATTTGGCCTAAGGTATTGGTGAATTGGGGTTCTATATATAGAGAGTAATTCCTTTGTTGCCAGCTCATACTAACTTTAATTTGAAATCGAGATTATCCCGTTCATATTCAAAATTCAAATTGAGACATATGGGTCCCTTCAGGAAATAAAATCCAATTATTCAAAACAAAACCGAGAGCATGTAGTCCAAGAGGAGGATAGAGTGGAAATTTCTTGAGAATGAGTTGAGGGTGAGTAATATTATTAAGAAAGCAGTCGTTAACAATGAATAATATTATTAAGAAAGCATTATGACCAGCTAATAAATAGTTTTCAATTTTGTTACAGCAAAAATGGATATCTGTCCAAAATTGTGGCTGAAAAGTGAAAATTTAATTCGCATATAAGGTAATGCAGTCCTTTTTAATTATTTGATAAACAATATTTTGACCATGGAAATTATAGTGGTGTGACAGCGGAAATTATCATGGTGTCCGATATAAGAATGTGTTATGAACCAATTCGATATTAAGAACATTTTGATATCACTTGTTAAGAAATTGGTCAAATAATTAAAGGCGAAAATTATGAACAATATGAAATTTAATGGATCACACAACAATCAAGTAAATTGTAGAAGAGGAGAATTTATCATACCAAAAAACAAACAATTGTCTTAAAAGATTTTGATTATCTCAATCTAATCTAAACAATTTTCTCTTATTTTTAATGTATACAATAATTATCTAATTGTTATAATCTCTCTTGAGTTTTGAGTTTTCCTCTCTTATAAAGTGCATATATCTTGTGGAGTATTTATAGAAGTCAAATCTCAAAATTGTGGAATCCAAGATGAAGAAGTCCCAAAATCCGGGTAAAACAAGAAAATTGCGGAAGACACGCGGCGCCCTCTCTTAGCATTGCAGCTTCGGTCCACTGTTTGGACCAAAGGAGCGGGAGCAGCTGTGTCTGGTTTGTTGAATTTTTTTCTCTCTCTCTTTCTTTTTCGCTCCAAAGTATCTTACTTTATCTTCAAATTCTTAATTCAATCAAACTCCAAAACACCATGAAATTTGATTCCTTATCAAATCAGACTTCTAAACAAAGATTAATCAAGCTTCCTTCATGCAACAACCTTCTCAATCACAGAGTTTTTGTCACAAAACCTAAAAAACTCCATCTTGACACAAATTCCATAACAAGGAATTAAATCTCCACTCTTCAAGTCATTCTCCAACTCTTCCACCATGTCCCAACCGATCACCCCATGCCCCCGCAAGGTATGTCATGCCTTCTGGGCATACAGCTCAGCAACTATGAACTACATCCAAACCCTGCAGACTAGCATAACTACCTTACGCACCATCCTTGTTCGAATCATCCCGTTCACTTCTAGTTCCAGCCGAGTCAATAAACATGCTTGAACTACCACAAACGACCCCAACTCCACCTGAGTTGTCAAACATGCTCATATCACCATGAGCAACATAATCAACAAGATCACAACCGGCTCCACCTGAGCTACTAGAAGGTTTCTCAATATTATTGTCCAAATCACCATGAACAACCCAATCACAACCAACTATACCCGAGTTACCACTTACTAAACCATAAGCTGTAGCTACTGATCGTCGAACCTTCCAGCACATATAACCGAGACTTTCTCTGCACCCTTAACACAACCCGAGCACCTTTACTAACTTTCAGAAATCCACCTCCACCAGTATATATGTACCCTTTTGAATCAAGAGTACTTAAAGATATCAATTTTTTGTTTATACCTGGAACATGTTGAACCTGGTCAAGTGTTCTAACCATCTCATTCAGTTGATTTTGACGTTATCAATCCCAACTATTCCACAAGGCTCATTACTTCTCGTCATCAATGAGCCTTATATAACTGTTTCATATGAAGAAAATCAATTCTGGTTTGAACACATATGAAAAGTGTAAGCTAAATCAAGAATCCAATTCTCGTCAGGTTTGGAGTCACATTCAATAATCATCAACAAATTTCCGTCACCGTTCTCTTCTGCAAGATTGACATTATCGGAATTTTCTGATTGTTCATCCCGATCTATAGTAGCAAACCTCTTCCGTCACTCTTAGCAATCTGTGTCTCTTGTTTTTGCAATACCAACAGGCTATACCAATGTTGCTATCCTTGACTCTACCCTTCCATGACTACTTGTCTTCCTCTCACGATCAACAAGACCCTCTCCATGAGCCTTGGAACCGATAACCAAATGGTTCATCTTCTCCTTAGAATAAAGCGCATCATATACCTCATCAATTGTAAGAGTATTCCGACTATAGAGAATGGTATCTCTAAAAGTCATATGTGAAGGCGGAAACGTGCATAAACATATCATCCATAAATCCTCTTCATCATACTTAATCATTATCGTTTCCAAATCAGTGATAATTTCCTTGAACACCAATAGATGACCTTCCAAAGATCCACCTTCCCGTCAAGTGATGAGAATACAAGCGCTGCTTCAAGTGTAACTTACTTGTCAAGCTCTTTATCATATAAAGCTACTCCAACTTCAACCATAATGCAGCGACACTTTTCTCCTTTACCATGTCCTGAAAAATTTCATTAGAAAGATGAAGATGTATCTGTGATAAGGCGATCCTTCCATTGTTTCTTCTATGCGGTCATTGTTGCAAGCATTTTATCAATCCCCAACAAAATATCATCAAGATCCAATTGAGCAAGAACCGCTCGCATCTTGATTTGCCACAATGAAGATTTAGTGTTGCGTTCCAAAAGTAGAATTTCAAATTTCAAAGTTGTCATTCTTGAACAAATGACATTGTTCCAACCTCGCTTTAATAATTAATTTGGATATCCCAAGAGATAGCCAAGAAACCATTGGCTTTGATACCACTTGTTATAAACAAACCCGATATCAAGAAAGTTTTGATATCACTTATTGAAAAACTGGTCAAATAATTAAAGGCGAAAATTATGAACAATATGAAATTTAATGGATCACACAAAAATCAAGTAAATTGTGGAAGAGGAAAATTCATCATACCAAGAAACAAACAATTGTCTTACAAGATTTCGATCATTTCAATCTAATCTAAACAATTCTCTCTTATTTCTAATGTATACAACCATGATCTAATTGTTATAATCTCTCTTGAGTCTTGCCTTTTCCACTCTTATAAAGTGTTTATACCTTGTGGAGTATTAACAGAAGCCAAATCTCAAAGTTGTGGAGTTCAGGATGAAGAAAAAGTCCCACAATTCGGATAAAACGAGAAAACCGCAGAAGACATGTTACCGGGGCGCCACGGCGCCCTCGCCCGGGTCCACTGTTTGGACCAGGGGCACCGGCGCTGCTGCACCGAGCTTCCTGATTTTTTTTCCTTTCTTTCCCGCTCCTAAGTGTTTTACTTCATTTTTAATTCCTTAATTCAATCAAACTCCAAAACACCATGAAATTTGATTCCTAATCAAATCGGACTTCTAAACCAAGATTAAACAAGCTTCCTTCATGCAACAACCTTCTAAATCACATAGAATTTTTGTCACAAAACCTAACAGAATGTCATGCGACATTGGTAATATAGGATCCTAAAATATGAATCTTCTACATCTCCTTATATACTATGCTATTGTGACCTCTATTATATGGCTTCTGAATCTTCTCTCCGTTCTGTTTGATCCAATGAAGTAAAGATTTAGCAATCACACACTCGTCTCCCGCATGTGAAATATGAACTGGAATGGGAGTTTCTCTATATTGAGTACGGTTAAGGTTTTGAAAAGAGTTTTATCTCTACATAATCTACTAAGAAAGGTTAGCTAGTGATGTTTAATTGGGTTATTTGTACAAATGTTTGGAGATATATAACTTATGAATTGAATTTCCAATTATTTAAATTTATCAATTTCATAAAATATCAGATTTTTAAATTTTTTAATGACCCTTTTTCTGAAAAATAAAAATTATATGTATGGTTTTGCCTAATTTTCTCTCTTTCCTTTTAACGTGGTTTTCCTCGAAACGATAGTTCCTGTTTAGAAATAAGTTTGCTTTTAAAATATGTAGGTTATTTTTTTAATCCTTTACTGAATAATAGTAATAATTAATTAAAAATTGAAACTTTTTAGTTGGTCTTTATTTTAAAAAAAAAACTCTAAATTTTAATGCCTGATGAGATAAATTGTAGAATCTTGGGTTAATTTCACAAATGGTCACTGAAGTTATCTGAAAATTTCAAAACGGTCACTGAAGTTTCAAAGTTTCAGAAACGATCACTGAAATTTGAAATTTCTTTCAAAACGATCACTGAATTTTTAGATTTTTTGGCCAAGTTTGATGCAATTTTTCGGCAACTTCCGACCACCAAAATCGTCGATTTTGAAAACCGTTGGAAAGCCCACGATGTCCTCTTCAATTACCACCAAAAATCTCCCCAAGACTCCAAGTGATTCGACCGAAATAAACCCACGAAGTCGGCAACCGAAAATTGTGAAAATCTGCCCAGATTTTCAGATTTTTGGGGCAAGTTTGAGGCAATGTTTCGGCAACTTCCGACAATCAAAACTGTCGATTTCGGATACCGTTGGAAAGCCCACGATGTCATCTTCAATTACCATCAAAAATATCCCCAAAACTCCAAGTGATTCGGTCGGAATAGACCCACGAAGTCAGCTATCCAAACTGGGCAGATTTTCGGACTTTTTTGCCCAGTTTGGGTAGCTGACTTCGTGGGTTTATTCCAGCCAAATCACTTGGAGTTTTGGGGAGATTTTTGTTGGTAATTGAAGAAGACATTGTGGACTTTCCAACGATATCCGAAATTGACATTTTTAGTGGTCGGAAGTTGCCGAAAAATTGCCTCAAACTTGCCCAAAAAATCTGAAAATCTGGACAGATTTTCACAATTTTCGGTTGCCAACTTCGTGGGTTTATTCCGGCCGATTCACTTGGGGTTTTGGGGAGATTTTTTGTGGTAATTGAAGAGGACATCGTGGGCTTTCCAACGGTATCCGAAATCGACGATTTTGGTGGTCGGAAATTGCCGAAAAATTGCCTCAAACTTGACCAAAAAATCTGAAATTTCAGTGACCGTTTTGAAAGAAATTTCAAACTTCAATGACCGTTTCTGAAATTTTGAAACTTCAGTGACTGTACTAAGCAATAAATAGTTTGATGGGAATAATAAATAGTTTGATGATTAAATATTAAAGGTTTAACATTAGAAACATTTGACATTAATTCTCCATTTAGATAAAATTTCTTCCAATGTACTTAAAAGGACTTGGGTGTTTGGACGAGTCGGACTACTTGTACAAAGTTTGGTTATAAAATTAGTTTACAAAATACGTGTTGACAATATGTTGACTAATGATTTAAAAAACAGTTTTTGAAATCAATGACCTAGATTTTGTCGCATCATTTATCAACACATTTTTGTAAACCATCTTCGTACAAATTGCATTTTTGTATTTGGACACTGGGCCAGGTATGGGTGGGAGAAGCCATAATTAAAACAAATGAGTTGTAAGTAAATAATTGTATCCATAACTCAAGATTTGTTGCATTTGATCCTTCCACACTGGAAAACAAATGGCACGACACTGGTTTCTACAAATTCCAAACGCGGTATTGAAATCTTACCGGGTATATATTGTTCCAACCCTATATTTATTTTATTAAAAAAAAAAAGTATTGAAGTCGGTGTTTCTATTTCTGGTTTTCTTAATAGTTTAACGTTTAAATGAATTTGATATCATTCTCTCAAGTTGCTTTGGTCTTTAAACCAACCACATGGGATGGGATGGTCGTTAAGGTTTCCAGGTTTTGAGGGAACAATACAAGACACCAGCCCGCAATGCCCGTTTCGAGTTTCGTTCACGAACAAGTTGGGTTTGTACCTATGCATATTTCTTGATGGAAAGATGACAAGTTTTTTGTTACCCGACTTGCACAAAACTCTTGTGAGTCTACTCAAGAATAGATGCACAAAAAATCGTCAACCATCAAAATGTGCAAGTCTTCAAATATTAATTCCTTATTTCGTTCACCATTATTCGGGGCCGACCCGAATATTTTGGGGGCCTTATGTCAATTTCAAATATGGGGCCCATATATATATAATTTAAAACTTTCAAATGTCTAAATTAAATTTACTCTTCTAGAATTTTTTGATAAAAAGTCAACAATTATATTATTATAATCAATTTGTTTTAGAACTTCTTTTTCAATAAATATCATGGCCAACACATTCAATCTTTCTTGTGACATTGTTGATGGAAGATAGAATTTTATCAACTTCAACTTCGAGAAGCTCCTCTAAGTAGATGCAACCGTAACTGGTATAGTCAATAATATTCTATAAGCAATCCACACATTGGAAAAACAGTCCATCATTTTTAAGTAGTCAAACACTTCAATTGTCTTGTTAGTCTCTTGTGGCAAACTATTTCTCACAATTTGTAGCTCAGCAAATAATTTCGATCCATCAATGTCAGAATCCATATCGTGTTTTAAAAATTCTTCAAGCTTATCACATCAACAATTCAAACAACTATTATCTGCATTCTACAATTTTTTTAAATCAAACAAAAACCCCCAAAATATTTTCATATTTTTGAAATTGTTCAAATCTTAACTTAAGCGAAGAATGAGCTTGATCAACTATATATAAGAAATAATCAACTCTAAATGATTCTTCAGCTAAATGTGTTATCTCATTAACATTTTCATCAAAGTGCTTCTTTCTATGAATAATACGCTTTTCTTGAAATATAAGTTCAACTTCCATTTGATCAGTAATTTCTTTAGCAGTAATCAACTCTAAATGATTCTTCACTCAGATATGTTATCTCATGATTAACATTTTCATCAAAATGCTTCTTTCTATGATTAATAAGTTTTTTTCTTGAAATATAGGTTCAACTTCTATTTTCTGAATCTTTTGGAAAAGTAAAACCATCCTTTCTAAGGGGACATCTTTTCACTAACAAGTTTATCAAGTTTTAATCAATAATTTTCCAATTTCTTAGATCACTAATGTCAAAATGCAAAGGTACACATTTTTCAATTTTCTCCAGATTTTCTTGCTCGTGATCTACTAAGATCATACTCTTTATTCATATTATCTTTACTTTGAATCTTTTCATTTTCAAATTATTTATCAACCAAATCCTTCATCTGATTTTCTCTTTTATTATTAATATTACTACCAAGAAACTTGTCCATAGCTCCCACTTGAAATTGAATAAATTCTTCAATTTTTTTTTTCTTTTTTCATGTCCTGACAAATATTTTCTAGTAGACATATTAAAGCAATACAAAAACAAAATAAATACAATATTAAACTTTAAATTAGTTGATGAACAATATAACTTGGCAGTTCGTGCAATGTCACAAAAATGCCCATTTGATTGCTCTCGGTGAAATGTTGTGTCGGCCCTTGATAAATAAATTTTCACACTTTTTACTAACTAAATTTGGAAATTGTTAGTGTTGGAACCACTAAAATTGTCTACAAACCCGTAAAAAGTTTCGACATTGATGCCTCTTCGGATCAAGAAACTCTACCAATTCTTTCTTTCACTTGAAGATGGTACTGGTTTTGCAAAGCTTTTGATTTGTACGTGAAGACTAAAGAGACCATTTTTTGCTAAATTGTATCTTTGAAAGTTTAATTCAAAGTGAGAGAATTTATTTTAAATTGGGTTTAAAAAAATAATGGTAGGTGACTATTGAAGTGGAATTTGAAGAGAAAAAAAATACTTTTTATTTGGTTAAGAAAAAGAAAAGGGAAGTTTGGAAGATAAATGGTCAAATTAGTTATAGAAATAGAAAGTTGTGGATATATATTTTAAAGATTTTTGTATTTTTAAATTTTATTAACTTTTTGTGTTTGCATATGACAATTTTATTTTAAATAATTTCACTAATATAATTTTCATTTCTCTTCAACCAACCAATTAATCTTATAAAATTCGGGGCTCTCGTCAAAGCGGGGCCTTAGGCAATCGCCTATCCCCCTATATTCAGGGCCGCTACTGTTAAGATTCGTTTCTTCTAAAAACTCTTGTAATCAGGTAACGTATTTTCACAAAATTAATTAAATATGTTTAAAAGCAGTTTCTTATAGTTTCATGAGCAACTTTTGACTTTTAAAAAACTCTATCAGATGGACAGTTAGTATGAAATATTAAAAAACTTAGCATTAATGAGTAAAATAATTAACGGAATTTCTTTGCTCAACATTAAACATACTCGTCGTTGACTTAATCATACACAATTTTAATAGCTTATTACATTCAAATCCTATATAATATACATTATTTTGGTAGTCTTCTTCTATTAAGTAGGCCCCACTCCAAGTGGCTTCTAAGACAGCTATAAATACAGAAGATACATTATCTTCAAATTCATAATCCAATGGCCAAAGCAACCCAAATTTCTCAATTCATATCGAAGTACATATAACAAATAGTAGTGATGGGTCTTCATTTCCACTCCATGATTCCCAATTCAAAGAAAATTCACAAACTCCAATCCCTTCTTATTAGTAAAAATCATAAATTTTCAGATGTTCCAAAGGGGCATCTTGCTGTATATGTGGGAGAAATCAAGAAGAAACGTTTTGTGATTCCATTATCGTACTTGAATCATCCGTCGTTTCGAGATTTGTTGCGTCGAGCAGAGGAGGAGCTCGGGTTTGATTTTCCCATACTGGGAGGCCTAACAATTCCTTGCAATGAAGATGCATTTGTTCTCCTCATTTCCCAGTTGAATCTTTCATGAACGGCTATAACAAATTATTTTGTTCTTATTAAATTTGAAGTCGGTTACCTAAAACTTTTTCTCGTACCTAATTTTCCTAACATCTATTGTGGTTCGAGAGAATAAAACTAAGAGGTAGAAGAACTTACAATCGTGTCACTCAAGAGTAATTCTTTCTAGATTTTTAAATATTAATGCAATATGTAAACCCCAGTTGTTTATGAAAAATTATATATCTATTCGTTTATCTATTATTGTAATTGTTATAGAAAAAAAATCTACAAAAGTTCATGTGAATGTGTTATAGTAAAAAAAATTATTATTGTACCTCAAAACTCGTTTGATACACTGACTGTGGCAAACTAAGTAGCATTCCTAGTAGCATTGAAGTCAATAACATGAATCCGATATATTGTTATATTATTGTTCAAAATTATGAGAAAATTTGTTTTGGGATGGAAGTGGATCTAATGGCCGCATGAGTGAACCATGCGGCCGCATGGCCATGTACCGGGACATTTTGTCCCAGTATGTTTTATACTATGTGGCTGTATGATACAAATTTTTGACCATTTTTTTTAGTCATTTTTATCCGTTGTGATTTTGAATTTGGTGCATTTTGAAGATATTTTGGCATCATTTCATACACATTTTCTGAGGGATATATATAGATTATCATATTTCTTGTGAAGATGTTGAAAAAACATAACAAGTATAAGATTCATTCCAAAATGAAAAGAAACAATTTCTTTCTTTTTTCATATTCATATTTCCCTCCTTGTGTTCTCAAGTTTGGGTAGAAATACTTAGTGCTTTGATATCTCTACAACAAGGCTTGATTAATCCTCTAAACTATTTGCCGAAAGACCTTTAAGCACCAAAATTGTATCGGAGAAGGGCAAATATCGTTTGAAGATAACGTTTATCGTGTTTAAGCCTTTCATGTCATTGAAGTTCTTGATTACTTGCATTGGTTACTTTCAAGTCTTTTTGTGGAAGATCAAAGTTTACAAAAGGAGAGGCTACAATATGCGTAAATATGAGATAAGTTTATCATCTTCTTTTAGTTATTTTCATTGTTAAATTTAAAGCTTCATCATGGTTTTGTTCATTTTGTTGTTGGTCATAATTATTGATTTCTTCTTCATTTCCTCTCTTAGTGAAACTATTCCCAACTATCTCAAATGATATTTCTATGAAAGAGAATGGAATCACCAAGGCTTAACGAAATGAAGAAATCCGGTAAAATTAATACATTGTCTTCTCAACTATTTTGGTAAGTCGAATTCTAATTTCGATTTCATGATTATGAATGGTACGTATATATGAAAATAATATGCATATTATTGATATGATATCTTCAACATCCTTAAGATGAATTTTTGTTTATTGTGCATATATATATTTTGTTGAAATTGAGATACGTACATAGAGTATCATGTAATGAAACCTATGCACTATAGAGCATATATGATATCTAATGATGAAAATATGTTGATGAAGATCTTCTGTGCATATTGAATTATATTTGCAATAAGAATCATGATATTGCATGAATAAATTTATATCATACTTTTGATGTATCATGAATACGGTAAAATGTTCGATTGTAATATTTGAACTAGAAAAATCATGTTTCATCAATTTGTTGAAAAATGCATGGGTATTGAACTTGTTTATTGTAGTAATTAAATGCACACAATAGATATTGACTCTATAACATGGTATATATGTATTGAAGTACATTCGTGGATTTTATTCAATAGTTTTTTATGAGAAATAATTGAATGTTTAGAATTATGAATTCATTTTCATGAACCAGTGCATGCAAATGTGTTTAATATAATTAAAAGTATGTGAATTTGAGAATGAAGTCATATGAGTTTTAATATGAATTTTGTGGAGTACTCGTGTGTATGATATATTTTCTTTATCAAACAACATGTATATATGTTGGTACATGCATTGGATTCCGTTTATTTATAGCATGATGATTTGGTTATTGCCAAGATTTATACAAGTCAGATAATGAATTGGTAGAAATTTACTCATAACCATTGGACTTGCATATATGTTGGAAGAATGCCAACTATTTATTTGAAAGAACATGAACTTTCATGACTATTTATTATATTGGAGTATGAAATTGACATGGTAAATTAGTTGATTGATTTCATGTCTTGTTAACTTTGATGGTAGCGTCAATTAAATTAAATGAGATGTATTATGCAAAAATATATTTGCATAAGCGTATATGGTGAATTGATAGCCATGATTTGACATGACATTATATCATTCTTTGAAATATCAAAAGTTTGATAAATTGCATATGTTTTGAGAAATTGCAATTCATGTGAATCAAGATGCTTAGCATTCTTCATTGTACTATACTATAATGCATGAATCCAATTAAGTTGGTTTATGCTTGGAAAATCATTGTTGATTTATGTGTTGACCTTGATCAAATTAAATGTAGTTGATTTGAAGTATATTGAGTGCAATTGAAATATATTGTAGATTGATGACCACTATTTTTGAAAATACTTAAACTTTCACGAAACATTTGATAAAGACATTATCTATTTGATAATGAATTGAAATATGAAAGAGTTGATAAACTCTAAGTTCAAATATAACCCAAAATGTGGGGGTTAACATTAATGTTTATGAACTTATATGAGAAAGATCAAAACTTGTGGATGCATCTTTACTAGATTGTATATGTATTCCTTGTTAAGGAATGGTGAGAGTAACTTAAATTAAAAGTTACATTTCCTTATATTTTATAGTCATAGAAGAATGTCTATGAAGTGAAAAAATAAGAGAACCATTATATAATTATAAGGATGATATACACTAGTTTAAAATGATTGTGATGGGTTGAAAGCCAATTATAGAATTTGTTTGGGTATGAAAAAGTAACTAGAATATTTGGATAATATTCATAAAGTTGAAATGCATTACGATGTTCAATAAAATATTGAACACTCATGATTCTGAAATACACTAGTAAATATGATTGATTTGCGTAGTGTTTAATAGAAATCGTCCAACCATAAATGAAAATTGATAAAACTTTACATAAAGCTAGTGAGAAGCATGTGGTTTCGTAAAAAGATTTCTTATTATGTGACAATTTATATCTATCAAATGAATCGATCATTGACTAACTATATTTGATGAGATACTAAATCATATGTAATGGAAAATCTAGACATATGAGTGTAAGACATAACTACATAAGGAAAATTAATCAAGTGTGCAATAATTTTCCTAAATTATGTTAAAACAATAAAGAACATAGCGGATGCTTTATCTAAACATTTAAGTAGAGATTTAGTAATATCTATTTCGAGTAGGATATGGTTGAAACTCTTAAAACGAAAGATCTATCAATGATGGCAACCCTATCTGTCATTACTCAAAAGGTAATTCACGAGTTCAAAAGGTAACAACAAGTCATTCGATATGTGGAAAGTTTCAACATTATAAAATACGCAATAATATTATCCTAATTATATAATGCTAGCTGTTACTGTAGTGAGAGTAGAGTTATAAACTTTTAATGAAGTTCGGTACGGAGTACAAGTATCTCTAAAAAATAACAAAGATACTAGAAAAACTTCACATATATAGCCCCTGTTTGAGCCACCTTTTTTCTTCACTAAAATGAAAAATATGACCGTTATCCATCACATCAACATTTAAATTCAAATTCTCTATCTCTTGTGTGGGCCCCAATAACGGCTATATTTTTCATTCTCATTTTCAAAAAAGGTGGCTCAAACAGGGGCATAAACTTCAAAGTGGTGTCGCATCAATAGAGAGTTAGAGTTTCTCTCTTAAAAGTTTGTTGAAAATGATGAGTGTAAGGTCATAATAGCGCTAAGCAAGTTTGAGAAACTTGAAAACACGTGATACTCGTGTGTGTGTTCTTACAAGTATTGTCATATGGAACAGATGGTTCATAACTTCGTCCTACCTTTGATTCTGACTTTGCTTTGTTTGAATTACACTATGGTTAGATTCAAATTAAAATATATCTAATCCTTATGCATAAGTATCGTATAATTTTGAATATGAGATTTTATAATTTTGAACAAGTGGGGGATTGTTATATTATTGTTCAAAATTATGAGAAAATCTAGTTTTGGAATAAAAGTGGATCTAATGGCCGCATGGTACAAATTTTCGACCATTTTTTTAATCGTTTTTATCTATTGTGATTTTGAATTTGGTGGCTTTTAAAGATATTTTGGCACTATTTTGTACACATTTTCTGAGGGCTATATAGATGATCATATTCTTGTGAAGATGTTGAAAAAAAATAACAAGTATAAGATTTATTCCAAAAGGAAAAGAAACAACTTCTTTCTTCTTTCATATTAATATTTATCTCCTTGTGTTCTCAAGTTTGGGTAGAAATACTTAGTGCTTCGGTATTTCTACAACAAGACTTGATTAATCCTCCAAACTATTTGTTGGAAGACCTTTAAACACCAAATATCATTTGAGGACAACGTTTATTGTGTTTGAGCATTTCGTGTCATTGAAGTTCTTGATTACTTGCATTGGTTACTTTCAAGTCTTTGTGTGGAAGATTAAAGTCTATAAAAGGAGAGACTACAATATGCGTAAATATGAGATAAGTTTATCATCTTCTTTTAGTTATTTCCATTGTTAAATTTAAAATTTCATCATGGTTTTGTTCATTTTGTTGCTACTCATAATTGTTGATTTCTTCTCTATTTCCTCTCTTAGTAAAAATATTCCCAACATATATTCTTGGAGAGAAAAACAAAAGGGTAGAGCTCCGACTTCTTTCACTCAAGAATGAATTTTTTTTATTTTTTTATTTTATTTTATTTTTTATTTTTTTTGGCGCATAATACCATATCATGAAAATCCTATTCGTTTATAAATAAAAATTATAAGTGTTCTGCTACTAATTTCCAGAAACTGGAGCAATGTGAAAATTAATGAAAATAAAAGCAATGAAAGAAAGGGAAACACAAGGAATTTTTTCGCTCGAAATGTTGGAGTTCGCCCACCACCAGCCTTTGGAACGGATTATTCTCCTTGCCCTAAACTCTTTTCAAATCAAGGTTATAATGGTTCGTTTACATTCCACAACCATGAACAACAACAATGTGTAAGCAAATTACACCAGAAGCACGAAAAACAACTATTCACTCAACGCCAAACTCTAATCTCAACATTTCTAGCTCACCAAGAACATCCTATATCACACAGATTACAAACAATGTTAAGATTTGGGGTTCCATCTTAAAATGTCAACCTTGTTAAGAGGAGTAACTCAAGATCTTTATTAATTAGTTTGTGTCAACATCATTTATCGATGTGGGATATATATCCTTTAACACACCCCCGCAAGATGGTGGCTTGTTTGAGCAAATCAATCTTGAAATCCACGTGCTCATTTTAGAGTCTTAACGGGATCGAATCGCTCGTTGGAGCATAATGGGCTCTGATACCATGATGAGATTTGGGGTTCTATCTTAAAAGGTCAACTTTGTTAAGAGGAGTAACACAAGATCTTTATTAATTAGTTTGTGTCAACATCATTTATCGATGTGGGATATATATCCCTTAACATACAGAAAATTAATAAAGTTGAAGTTCAAGGTATGGCAGAGAGTGTGTGTAAAAATCCTGCCACAAAATCTGTTTATGGGGGATGCCTTGATAGCCTTTGTTGAATGGCTGTGATCGACCCTACTCAGATCTAATGGCTGGTACATCTTTTAATTGTTTCAAAAGAACAATTATTAAATACATGCTTCATCTTCTCTTTAAGTGTCACGGGACCGTACATACTCGACCTTCACGCGAGAGAAAAATGCAAGTCACCATAACCCATTCCCGCATGTCACAGCCTTTTGTACCTGTAAAAACGCGAGTAATTCCAAACTTAATTGAACATTTTTGAAGCTTTAAATTTTATTTTTGTCTAATCTTTACACTTAAATATATTTTATTTGGCTATAAAAGTCACCATTTTTTAAAATAAAAATTGTACAATATATTACTTTTCTAAAAGTAGAGATTTACCTAGCTACTATATTTTTTCAAGCTTGAACGCCATTGATCTAGTCTTTCTTGTTAAAAGATAGAGATTATCAACAATAACTTGATTCTAGAAAATAAATATTATTTTCTAAAGTTTAGCCAACGACTCCGAGAAATTTTTTTTTTTTTTTTTTCTGTTAAACAATAGCATATTACACATCGTGGGATCAATGAAGTCCTTATAATATCAAATATTAGGCAGAAAACAATGACAAGATCTAATGAACTCGAGAATTCCCGCTTCTATTTTTCATACATAAATATCCTCCAATGTGAAAATTGCATAACCCATAATACTTACATTTGGTAAAGAGTTTCAGCAATTTTTCTTTTTGTAAGAATTCACTACTAAATAATTGTTTCTTGATTTTCTTAGGCATTCTATTTGCAGCAACTTGCAGACTTGATTTTTGCTATTCTTACCGGGGGTTGTCAACCCCCGACCGGCCCCTCACAATAGTGGGGGGCCCAAGTCTTTGAAAGCTACTGAACATGGAAGAGACAAGAGGGGGATTATTACCTATAGCAACACAAAACACTCACATACAGAATTAAAAAATAAAAAAAAAATCATAGTAAGGTAACACAACCATGGTAAATACAAGACTCCAAATTTTGTCTGATAGCATGCATCAAAATGATATTTAAAAAAAAAAAAAAAAGTTGTACTTGAGTGCATTTTTCGCCTGTTGCCGTGAGTAATCAAGTTGGCCAAGCAAGTGCAGGCCCATAGTTGCCGGAAGTGCCCGGCAGCAGGCAGTATCCCCCAAGCCCTCTTGCATAGATTTTTTGTCTTGTCGATAATTGGCACCTTACACCACAAGCCGCAATTTAGTGTAAGACTGTAAGTTGTGACTTGTGGGGTTTTTTTTTTAGGTCACTTTGTTAGATACAAGTGAAATATCCCATCAAAATTGTATTTAATCTCATTACATGATTTTTTTTCTCGTGATCTCTATTTCGTGTATTGTTAAGTGAGGCGTCCCTTCAAACTTGTTTAATTAGAGCTTATTTGGTGCACATTTTAGGAGAAAAAATGCATTTTTACTGTTGATGTGATGGGGAATATATGGTTGAAAATGAAGGAAAAAGTTATTGATATGATAGAAAATATTATTTTATTGAAAAATATGTAGTTGAAAATGAGTATAAGGATGAAAATAAGAAAAATAATGTGGCTCAAACAGGGGCTTAATTTAAGGTAATTAACACAACATTCATATTTTTAATTATTATTTTGCAATACGTCCATACTTTTCTTTTTTGACATTTTCACGCTTAATTATATCTTTGATTGTGCAAAATGTCATCTTCATCAATTTTTCATCCAAATTTTCATTTGAGTGAAGGGTATTTTCATCTAAAAAAAAATTTCCTCCCCTTCCCCATTTGAATCCATTTTTTTCCTTAGTTTAAACTTTAAACCATTGAAAAAATAACCATTTGACTCGTGGATTTAAGTCAGTTTTAAATGATTGGAGATGAAAAAAAAAAATGTTTATAACTTAGAATAATCATGGCTTTATTTAGGGTTTTCGGCAACAAATGTAGAGCTCTAATGGTTGTGGCCAAGCCCGCTATTGCCTTCACTGCTGAAGCTGCCAAAACTACTAACGCTACCAGATCTGTTTGTCCATGTGTTGTATTAGTGGTCGGACATCTCATTATGTTCTCTTTATCTTCTCTTCGAATTGTCTTATCAGAAACTTCCCTTTACATTGGCATTCAAAGGCAGCATGATGGGAACCATTTACGTTTCTATGGTGCTCAATTAGAATAAACTCTTATAATACTGGTGAATATGATGATCGAAGATAAGAGAAAACTGAAACCATAAAACTAACTCGAATCCACTAATCAAATTGTTATTGCTTAAAGGTTTAAACAAGAAAAAAAAATGGGTTCAAATGGGAAGAAAGAGGAAAAATGATTTTAAGATGAAAATAATACCCTTCCCTTAAATGAAAATTAATGGAAATGACTTTTTGCACAATCAAATAAGTAGTTAAGGGTGAAAATGTCAAAAAAATGGAAAGTATAGACGTTTTGCACTATAATAGTTAAAAGTTGGGACGTTTTGTGCTAATTACCCGATTAATTTACATCATAAAATGCAATAGATGTTATGATGACTATATACCTATTATAACTCTCCTTCTTTATAAAAAAAAAAAAAACTGAAACCTACTACAAAAGATTAAAATCATTAAATTCAACAAGATTTTACAATGATTAGCAAAATAAGAAAAAACTAGGAAATAATAAAGAAATTAAATTTGAAGAAGAGCGAATGCATGAACTAAACTTTATTTTACTTGCATATCATTGGATCTGGTCAAGAAAGCTAGATTCAAACCTATAAAATTAACTAAAATACTTAATTTAGTTATGAGACATGAGTCAAGGATGAATGGTGATTGTGGGCACATTTTTCAGACTCGGTGTTTTGTGGGTAGTACAATTTGCAGTTTGGCTATTGATAAGGAGTACACATCAAATTTGGCTAGTATCACGATGATGGAAAAATTGGAATTACCTTTACAACAACACCATAAGTCTTATATGATGATTTGGTTGAAGGAGTGTGGGAAGGTATATGTGACCAAGCATGTTCTAGTAAATGTCACCATTAGAAGATATAGTGATGAAGTTTGATGTGATGTAGTGCCATTAAAATCTTTTCATATCTTGTTTGGGAAATCTTGGATGTATGAGATGAATGCTATTTATGATAAGGGAAGGAACATGTATAGGTTTCTTCAAGACGGAAAAAAATCACTCTGGCTAGTTTGACATTTGAACAATCCCTTGCAGACCAATGAAATGTGAGAGGTGAGACAGAAAAGAAAAAAAAAAGAAAAGAGGATGACCACACCGAAAGAAAATACCAGGGTGTGAATTGCGAGAGGAGCCTAGAGATAGGAAAGTTGAGATGGAGGATGGTGAATTGAAAATTGCAGTTGAAATTGAGGAGAATGGGCAAATAATAGAAGAGTATGTTGAGCAAATGGTTGAAAATATTGTGGAGAGTACAGAGCAGAGTTTCGTTGTTAAGTATCATGTGGTGTAGGCGATACATTATGAGCACGATGACCCATATCCCGTTGTTGGGAAGCTAACAAATTCAACTGTGTGTTGTTTAATTATTTCTTTCAGGGTGATCATTGTACGTGGGAGTTTATACAACATTTATGGTTGATTCAGTTTGTGCTGCAATACATCCATAGATGGGTACCGTGTATTGATTATATGTCATTAAAGGAAAAAAAATTCATTTGATCCAGGTGGTACAGTGATGAGTTGGGTAACAGGTTGGTTATCCCCTATACGATCACAGGACATGAATTCGAGGACAAATCATTTCGAAGAGTGATGAGATGATATGATCCGGGACATGTGTCACACGAGTCAAAGGTTCAAGTCATGGAATTCAGATGGGTGAAGTTGACAAGTCAAGGTTCAAGTTTCGTGAAAGGCTCGAGAGCCGAAACAAGTTGGATTCAAAGTTTGGAAGATATTTCGGCTTGCAGTCGCACAGAAACATGGTATAAAGTTGGATGCGAATTTGGTAATTTTTGGCAGTTTCCTAGTTTAATTAGAATTCCATATTTTCAGCATCTTTTACAATATTATAATTATATTTTTGTGCAATTACATTTTTTTTTTTTTTTGAGGTTTCATTTAAATATGATCTTTATTTCATTGTAAGATCAAAACTTTTGATTATGAATTAATGAAAATTTTCCCACTTCTTGTTCTTAAATGAACTTTAGAACTTATCAAATATTGATTTAATATTTGTGACGTTCAACCCTTAGAACTTATCAAATGATTGTGTACCATTTGTGACGTTCGCAAATCATAGTTCTTGTTTCCGCACATCAATGGGTATAAGGTTTAATATACCTTAGGTTCTTGGTTCGTGAGGCTCGGATCAGGATTCTATCGTCTACAACCTGAATTTGGGCTTTCCTGACGTTTCAGACTAATTCCGCGATTTCCACGCTGATCTTGTTCCCGAGTTCGTGTCAATGGAGCGAGCTACTTCCAATGTGATCATCATCTACAAGGTTGACTGTCGTCCTTGTCTAATACTTGATCATAGAGCACGTTGACCCTCTTGTCCCTTAATTTTCTTCACTTCAAAATATAAGTACCCTAGAGCATCACCAAAAAACCCTTCTGCATCACAAATATTGGTGCAATTGTGCGGTGTAAATATAATCATACATTAAGGAAATTGTGAAAGAGAAATTAAGGGAATTGGAGTTAGCTTATGTTTTGAGAAAGAGATAAAGAATAGTTGTATTTATAATGCAATGCAATTGGCATTCTGCCCCCACACACTACTGTTTTACTAAAATGGATTAATACACTACAACAGCAAAAACAGTCTCTTGCTCCCCATATTTTACTTAAGTTGTGACTTTTTTTTTCCGGTAACTCTGTTAGATATAAGTCTCATCGGAATTGTATATAAGTTTGATACATGAAAGTTTTTCTCATATTTCTATTCCAGGTATTAGGTGGTGCTTTCTAGTGAAGGAAAAAGACACATCAATCCCATTTGGTTTTGGCCTAAGTCCTTAATAATAGTTTGGTAAGGGAATGAGTGAGTCGAGTGACTTATGGGTGTTAGGTGGTGCATTCCAGTGAAATTTGGCGAAGGGAGGGAGTCAATTGACTTATTGGGGTAACAAGATTCACTGAATACAAATGGATTCTATAAATCAATATCGTCTAATATGCATTGACCTATCGACTTTTGACTAGAATCTTTTATGTTGAAGTGTGAGTTTTCGATTTGATTATGACTGAAAATATTTGACCATGGGTCATAATCTTTGGTTAAAGTTTTTCTTTTTGTAATGGTCATCCTAATGAATTGATTTGCATAATGAATATGCTTTGATAAAAATCCCTTATCAGTAAGAATTTGCATAATCTCGTCCAATATGATAATAGATCTATCAACCTAAATAAATTTGTGTTCATGAATCCCTTATCAATAAGAATCCCATATCCACTTTCTAATCATGTTTCCTATATATTTTATTCAAAAAAGATAATGCAAATCACTAAACAAATTTGAAATTACTAACAATTAATAACTATAATTTACATGCATGCATTATACAGCTTCACCTTGTGGTTGCAAAGCAGACGATTTGCAATCTCATTGCATTCAAATATAGATACCCCAACCCCAACCCTACCCTACCCTACCCTACCCTACCCTCTTCCTCTCAGTTTATAAGCAACCCACATGCCGAAGTTTATTCCCATTCCATCCCTTTTATTTTATATCTTAGGCTCTCTTCTTCTTCTATTACGTCTGAAATACTCAAATATTAAGGCATGGCATCAAGCCCACTTAAATCATCATAGACGTCCCACCAGAACAACCTCTTCGAGAAGGCTTTGGCGCAGTTTGATAGGGACACACCCGACCTGTTACAACTCATTTTATGTAATCAAAAGTCAAAGGTGGAATTGTCAAAGTCATAGTCAAATAGGACTTAATTGGAATAAATGGGGTTTATTTTACAATTGAAAATATTCGAGGGTTTAAAATGGATACAAATTTTTAAGTTGGGAGTTCACTTTTCAAGTATTAAAATGTAAGGATTTAATTTGGACTTATATGAAGGTTGGAGGGCTTCCTTTGAAAATAAGGGTTAGTTAGTGCCCCACTAATTTAGAAATTGGAACCCCATTTCTCATTTTTTTACACACACACGCAGCTGGAGGGCAGAAAGTCAGAAACCGAAGCTGAAGACGGGGAAAAAAAAAAGAGAGAAACCGAGAAAGAGAAAGAAAAGGAGAAGAAGAAATAGGTATTTTAAGCTTGAATTTCATTTTTCATTCTCTTTATTTTCTCCAATAGGTGGAGAAATATTATGTTAAATTTCTAGAGTTTTAACTTGGTTCGAAAATTTCAAATTTAGGGAAAGGATTATGATTTCTAGTTCAAGCTTCTTGATTAGTTAGCTTCCACTTGAATCAAGTTAAGGAATTTTGTTTTTGGGCAAATCCTAGAATTTTTATTTGGATTTGAATGAAGGATATTTGGTGGAAATGATTGTGATGATGAAATACTTACTTGGAAGTATGAATTTATAGCACAAGATGAAAAATTATTCGGTTGAATTATAGTTACTAGTTGTCACTAGATTGAAGTGGATATTTACATTTATGCTTGGAATGAAGATTATGTTGATGAATTAGTTATTGGTGAATGGATTAAAAAGTGTAATTAGTTCCAATTGATTAAAAGAATAATTTGGGAGATTTATTCAGGTATTGAGAAATTTAGTTTAAGTATTAGAGCATTAGTTATTAAAGGTTTCTTGACTTGGTAGTGGTTAAATTGATTATCTTGTATGGTATTTTAGGTGTTGACGAAGAGATTGGAAAAGCTTACCGATCGTCATATACTGTAACTTGTTTTGAGTGAGTGGAAAAATTTATTTTCCAAAAATAAATATTTATTAAATTTATATCATATCAAAAAGTTAATTATTTCGTATACTTGATTTGACAACATGATTTGCAGAAGCAAACGGATTTTATAGTTAGTTCTTTTAAAGTTAAATTCAATTCATTTAAATCATTCATCTAGCATGTTATATTTGTATTACATGTTTTAACATATCTAAAGTCATTTTAAAAACCACCAGAAAGTACCCAGATGATTTTTTCTCAGTTTGCACTGGTGTGAATGTGTTTCCACATTGTATAACTTTATATGGTTATTTTACCCAATCTGCATTAATGTGAATGTGTTTCTACAATGTATGATCAGTTATGGTGATTTTACCCGCTCTGCACTATCGTGAATGTGTTTCTACAGTGTATGACCAGATTATAACTTTGCGCGTGTATGATCAGAATTACAGAATTTAATAGTTTTGTCATGTATATCGGTACTAATTGATACATGAGTAAGGTTATTCAAGGTACCTTTTGATGTGATATTTCATTATTTCTACAACTTATTGGATTTCCAGTTATAGAGTTCAAATTATTTCGTTCTCAATATAAAACTTTCAGCTTATAGTATTGAACAACAAAATAGTTCAGAGATTTTCGTAGATATCAGATTAATTATATTCGTTATACTTTACCGTTACTAATTTTATGACGCAATCATGTTTTAGTTTTTAAGAGTATTATCAGATATTAGAATTATTCAAAATTCCAAAAGAGTAAGAATTTTTAGAAAATATGCATAAATGGAAGAAAAATATACTTATTTGTAAACTATCCACTCACTGAGTTAAAAACTCATATTTTTTTGTCACATTTTTCATTATCAGATAGTAGCCGAGTTAAGCAGCATTGGAGCTTGTTGATCCATCGAGTTGAGCCACACTTTGTCTTTAACCGTATGACTCATTTTGTCAATTTACATAGTTCATATTTCTTTTGGGGATACATGTATGTTTTGTCAGAAAAGTTAAATTGTAATTCATGTATCCATATTATGGACTCATTGCATATTGGGTATTTTGAGTATATTTAAGACTTTTGTTTGTTTGTAAAATATTAGTAAAGGTAGACTTCCTAGTACTGTATTTTGAATAGTTTTGAGGATATTGATTAATGTTCATGTGGTTTTAGTCCAGTTTACAAGGTAAATTTTGTCAAAATTTTTATAAAAGTATGTCACGGTCAACAGGTTAAAGTCGCCTTGATGGTGGGTCCAGCACTTAACTGGTATCTACCATCGGCGCACGACACGTATCGTGTCCATCAAGGTGATTGGGGATGGGTCATTTTAGTTGGTATCAGAGCATGTTCATAGAGTGCTTGCATTACGTTTATTTTGATTTCTTTCTTAACATATCATGCATATTTTGTAGTTGGAGGTCATAGCTCGTGGTGGTAAGACTCGCGGGCTCCAGGATATGCCGCGTCAACCACAAGTTGCTCCTGATAGAGAGGACATTAGAGATGGGAGTACGGGTGAGGAATCAGTTCATCAAACTCGTGAGCAGCCACGACATGAGGATGTTCCTCAGGCTGATCTTATAGCTGATAGGATTGCTACAGCTGTTGCTTCTGCTTTACGTAGTTCCAATAAAGATCATAGCATTGAGCGAGCAATGAAATTAGGGGCTAAGGTGTTCACAGGCACAGTTGATCCAGCAGAAGCCGAATCTTGGCTGATAAAGATTGAAAGAGTATTTGATGTTATGGGTTGTCCCGATGATCAAAAGGTACATCTTGCAACCTTCTTGTTAGAAGGAGGTGCATATGATTGGTGGAGATTTGTACAGAGTAAATATGTTGATCCTTTTATAATCACTTGGAGTGATTTTAAAGATGATTTTAATGAGTACTAGTTGGCGCCTCGTGCGATGCACGAGTTTTGTACTTATTATATGTTTATTAGCGTGTATATAATGATAATAACAACGTAAAATAAAAACCTTAAATATCATATTGATTGATCAAAATAGAATACAGGATTAGGAGATACAATAAAGAGCTGAAAATATCAGAACTACAGGAGAACTGAACAATTTCATTCGCATAAGAATTTCTGACAGTTCCACCATATCGAGTGACTAAATCACGCATGAAAAACATGAGCCAATGAGTTATAGTCCCAGAAACATCAGCATGCCCGCTAAAAAAACATAAATACAGTGTATATCAGTTCAGCCCATCTTCATCATGGGACCAAAAGCTGAACATTAGGACTAAAAGGCCTTATATATCGTATCCTAGACAACATTATACTCTCTTACTTCTAAACAAAATCTGAAAAAGGTAAGAGGTTATTGTGTTATTTATGAGTATCCAAATCATTTACTTAAAACGAAATTAATGTTTCACTTCCAATGAGCATTAATCGAATTTCTAAGATGTAGTAAGTGAAAAGAAACAAAAGCAAACAGAACTTATTTAGGTTTCAGGTCCCTCCCCCGCTGTCAATCATCATCAGAAAGTCCGACCTTTAACCGTTTTACACAATTCTATATATTAACCCTTATTGATCGGACAACGCTTTTAATTTCCCTTCTTCGCAACGAAATAACTATATTTTAACCTTGAAAATACGCTAATCATTTGAAAGAGGCCTCAGAATACGAGAACATAACACGAGTATTATCAACACGAAAATCTATCAATTTTCTTCCAATGGAGATCTCTATCAAGACTTTTTTATGCTACATGATCCATGAAGAAATAAGTAACTAAATGCCCAACTTTTCATTAAACTACACGTTGACGATTTAAGGATGGAACACTAAATGTCAATGCTCAGTTAATTACAAATAAACATCAAAACTGAGTTAACGTGCTAAATAACAAGTTAGTTGAACCATATTAATTAAAATTCATACCACTTTGATGTTTAGAAACAAGATGCAGTAAAGGAACTTGCCTTTGTGGGGTCAATTATGCCAGCGGCCATTAGATCCTCGTATGTTCCAGTTGCGGCATTGTAACCATACTTAGGATTATCATTGGCCAACACCTAAACAAAGAATCTCATGTCAATTGAACACAATTCAGATACAAGCTCTAGAACGATTAATTTTGAACATGGCACGAAAGCAGTTGAGTCAAGCCTCACCTTCTCTATCACAACACTTCCATTTACCCCAGCATTTTTGGCTATTAACTTCAATGGATAACTGAATGCTCTCTTAACAATATCTGCTCCAATCTGCCGCCATTCCAATTAATCCTTGTTTATCAATCATACAAAACCCAGTATCACATCTCCCTTGAGTAAATTATTAGCACAAAATTAGAAAAAAAAAAAAAGGCAGAGAAACAAAGTAATTAGCCTCCGCGCGGAGTCCCAAACCTCCGCACGCGGAGGATCTGGGCCTCCGCATGCGGAGGCTTGGAACCTCCGCCGAAGCCTCCGCACGCGGAGGCCCAGATCCTCCGCGTGAGGAGGTTTGGAACCTCCGCACGCGGAGGCTGTAAAAAATTATTTTTTTTTAATTTCCTCTTCAAACCTCTGCACGCGCGGAGGTTAAAATATTTTTTTTTTATTTTTTTTTCCCTCTTCAAACCTCCGCACGCGGAGGCTTGAAATTTTTTTTTTTTTTTTTCCAAACCTCCACACGCGGAGGCTTTAAAAAAAAAATTTTTTTTTTTTTTTGTGCTGCTTTTTTTCTTCTTCTTTATATTTAATATCCAATTCCAAAAAAGCGGCGAAAATCGACGACCGACTAAAGAAAGAAAATACAGTGAATTTCGGCGCCTACATTTTAATTGGTAAAAGCAAATTCTCGGCGCCTATTTTTTTTCTCGGCGCCACCCTTTTTTTCCTCCGAACAGTAACTCTTTTTAATATATAGATTGTCCTATATAGATAGAGGACAGAGAGGAGGAATTTGTTAAGAAACTGGGGATAAACAGGGAAAACCAAAATAGGCCATAAATGAACAGTAAACTGCGGATTCCCTCTTTTAATAGAGGAGTAGATTAGTGCCCTCGTTCCTATAAAAATGATAAACATAATGAATTTTTTAGGTTAGTACAAACTTCCTCAGTGGCGGAATATAAGAAAAAGTTTGTAGAATTGTCAAAGTATGTCGGAGCCCTTGTACTTGATGAAGCTGATAAGTGTAGGAGGTTTGAATATGGTTTGAGAGAAGAAATTAGATCAATGGTAACAGCATCGGGGTATGAAAATTTTGGGAAACTAGTGGAAGCAGAACTGAGAGTTGAAAAAAGTCTTTCAGAACGACAGAGCGTTCAACAACAAATGAGGCCTAGAGTTGGTGGTAGTAATCAGACATGGGCAGGAGTCTCTGTGAATAGACCACTAAGGAGGGATCGCACAAGAAGTGGATTAGGTGTTTTCACCACTAGTAGCTTTAAGTCTAAATCTAGTGAAAGTCAGGGCTCAAGATTCAGCCAAAGAGCAGTGCAGCAGCCAGGGAGTAGTCGTACTGGTACCCAGGGGTCTGTTCAGAGATCATTCACTCTGGGACAGGGTGATAGCTCTAGTGTTGCCAGATTTCCCCAGTGCCAGTCGTGTGGAAAATTTCATCCTAGTGAGTGTCTTAAGGGCGTTGGTGTTTGTTATCACTGTAGTCAAACTGGGCATATGAGGAGGGAGTGTCCAGTTCGCTTTCAGCAAAGTAGTACATCACAGGGAATATCTAGTGTTGGTATTTCTAAACAGAATCAGAACCAGGACACGTTGGCAGGTAAAGCAGGTACTACTAGTGCTATTCAGTCTGATGTTGCGAGCAGCAATGGTAATAGACAGAAAGTTTAAAGTTAAATTCGGTTCATGTAAATCATTCCTCTAGCATGTTATATTCATATTATATGTTTCAGCATATCTAAAGTCATTTTAAAAACCACCAAAAAGTACGTAGGTGATTTTAACACAATCTGCACTGGTGTGAATATGTTTCCACATTGTATGACTTTATATGATTATTTTATCCGATCTGCACTGGTGTGAATGTGTTTCCACAGTGTATGATCAATTGTGGTTATTTTACCCGTTCTACACTATTGTGAATGTGTTTCCATAGTGTATGATTAGTTTATAGCTTTGCACTCATATGACCAGAATTACAGAATTGTAGAATTTCATAATTTAATAGTTTTGTTATGTATATCGGTGCTAATCGATAAAATATGCATAAATGGAAGAAAAATATACTTATTTGTAAACTATCTACTCACTAAGTTACAAGTTCATTTTTTTTTTCACATTTTTCTTTATCAGATAGTAGCTGAGCAGCATTGGAGCATGTTGATCAACCGAGTTAAGCCACACTTTGTCTTTAATCGTATGACTCATTTTGTCAATTTACATAATTCATATTTCTTTTGGGGATACATGTATGATTTGTCAAAAAAGTTAAATTGTAATTCATGTATCCATATCATGGACTCAATTTATATTGGGTATTTTGAGTATATTTGTGACTTTTGTTTGTAAAATATTAGTAAAGGTAGACTTCACAGTATTGTATTTTGAATAGTTTGGGTTTTGAGGGGCTAGTGTACCCGGTTTTAAATTATATGTATTGGTTGAGGATATTGATTAATGTTCAGGTGGTTTTAGTCCAGTTTACAGGGTAAATCTTGTCAAAATTTTTATAAAAGTGTCACAGTCATAACAGGTCAAAGTCATCTTGATGGTGGATCTGGCATTTAGTTGATATCTACCATCGGTGCACGACACATGTCGGGTCCATTAGGGTGATTCGAGACCGGTCATGTCACGACCCGTGGTAGAACATTGCTAGGGCGGTAGGCGGTGGGAAAACGACAGAGGAAGTCAAGAAAAATTATGAGGCCTTTCAGGATCTCTGGCTTCTAGAATCGGATCGAGTCCCAAATTCCCAACTACATGAACAATGGAAGTGGAAGCAATAGCTGTGCAGATTATGAACGAAGTTTAGCGTACTGGGTTTATGTTCATGATAACATCTGTAGCTAATCAAAATTGAAATTTATTTATTTATATTTTCTCGTGCGTGCATGCAAAAGCTCTTTTATGTTTGACATGGAAAGCCGTATAATGAGCAACTAATTTTTGCTTTTTTATTTTTTTTGTTTGTTACTAGCAGACTTCTCAAGTATAACTAGATGCATTTCAAATTAATGTAAATATATCTTTTTTTACACCTCGCCCGCCACCTGGTCAAAAGTCCATGTCACGTAGGAATGCAAGTCAAACCTGGTTGAGTCAACAAAGGCCCAATTAATCAAAAGAAAGAGGTCAAAGAGCGAAGACTCCCTTGGCCAAAGTCCTCAAATAAGAAGTTGGAGCTCTTCACACTGAAAACTTCTAATACGGAGTTTCTTGAGGCTAAAACCCTTGCCGTCCTTTAGAGATTTAAATGCAATCTTTAACAATAATTGATATAACGTTTGTAATGATGAATGTTAAGATTGTCAGCTTAAGGTATAGGGTGATTGACTCATTGTCAATGTATTAAATGCATAGTAAAATGAGTGATGTGAGACTTTGACTTGGGAAATGAAGCCACATGGCTATTATCCAACAATTATCTCGTCGACTAGAACTCTATAAAAGTTCACAACTTATACCATTTGAGGGATAATACTAATTTTACACTTGAAACCATACTAAATCTTCTCTTTTGGCTTATTTCATATTTATTTGCTTGAGTTAGATTACTTCTATTTTTGTTGAGTTGTTTATGAATGTTTTGTTCATATGCAATCATCTTTAATCATATTTGTCGGTGCTCGAACATGTTTTCTCGCATCATAAATTATCTCAACGTCCATTAAATCATCCTATCCCACCTGAATCTCCGGTCAAAACGTGTAGAAATTTGCTTGTGTGGACATGAGTGGACTCGACATTTGTTGTCCACATGATCGTTACAAAAAATGGGGTCAACATCTTTCATGAGCCATATAGAATTACTCATTTTGCATCCTTCTAAGATATCTGCTCATGAATTTATATTATTTGCATTTTAAAGACTACTGTTAATCACGTTAATGTAATTAAGAATAATCTTTCATCGGAAAATGTACTAAAATGGATAGAGTTCACAACGATATTGAGTTTTCATGAGCAACTTTGTGTTGGTGCTTTCCCACTGATTTGTAAATCTAACCCACTTTATTTGATTTAATTTTATAGTCATTGACCCATCTGTATGTCACCATGATAGTGTAGGGATTGCAAAAAAACTCGGACGGCTCGGGCTCGACTTGGAAAAAGTCCGAGTCGGGCCCGGCTCAAGCTCAGTTCCACCGAGCCAAGGCTCAGGCCAAGCCTCATTTTGAAGAGTCAATCCAAGCGGGGCCAGTCCGTTATAAAAAAAAAAATTCCCAACACTTTTTATTTTACACCATAAATTATTAGGGATGGACGACTTAAATTAAGACAAATAATCACAAATTGTTTAACCAATTTATTCTTCTCATCATGAAACTAATAAATTAATTATAAGTGACAACTTTATCTCATAATTTATCAGCTAGATTATTTTGGAAAATGTGTGATATTTGTTTGTTTAATATTTATTGCATTATTACTATTTCATTTATCTAAGTGCCTAAATATTTAAAGTAAATTTTTTTTTCATTTACACGTTTATTCTTCTATATTAACTATTAAGTGAAATTATTAGTGATCTATATTGCTTAATTACATTTAAAAATTGAGCTAATTTCACCAATGGGCAATTACCATTAAAATTTGTAAGAAATTTCAAATCGATTATTAAAAAAGATTTCTTACTTTGTTATAATGGATAGTCAGTCATTTAATCATTTATAAATCTAACATGTTATCCAACATTAGGCTATAAGGTGCCACAAAAAAAAAAAAAGCCTCGCCCCGCTAAGGCCCGGGGCCAAAAGCTCAGGCCGAACCTCATTTTTTTTTGTCGGGCCCAACTCACGCCGAAAAAAGCTCGGTCCAAAAACGCTCGGGCTCGGCTCGGCTCGGCTCGGCTCGTTGACATAGCTATGCTAGTGCTTGACTAGATAAAAAGTTAAATGAGAATTAAAATCTTGTGTGTTTTATATTGTGCGAAATTGTCAAATATTACACCAAATGTAGCTTTATATCAGGCATAGCTTCATAATAAATAAACGTTAAACCCCAACTTTGAGGGTCCCCCACCGTCCTATTCCTAGAACATTGTGGAGGAAGTAAATTGCGAGATGTGCCTTAGCAGACCATGGTACAAGAACTGTCATATTGGTGTCCACAAAGAGTCCAATTACAAACATTGTTAGAGACATGAATCAAACCATCACACTGCGACTGTCAATTCAATTGAGACTACCTCACTCATATCTTCTGCACCACTGAGCTATGCCCTGGGAGCCAGATAGAGCTTCATACTATGTTAGGTGATGCAAACTAGACAACAATGTTGAAGAAAATAAATTTAAAAACTCATAAAATCTTTGTTCATATTATTTTTCCTTGCTACCAAATGGCGGCCCTTCTCTGACCGATACAATCTTTGGTCTTTATATTTGTAAAAACAGTGACTTAATTCGAAACTAGAATTTCCCGTCGACAACCAATGGCTGCCCTTCTCTAGTCGATACAGTCTTTGATCTTTGTTTGTAAAAATAGTGACTTATTTCGAAACTAGAATTTCCCCTCAATGACTTGTACACTTATCTAGGCCATTAAATTAGAATATTTGTAAGTGATTTAGATGAATTATAACTTAATTTTTTTTGTTAATTTTGTTTGTTAGGTTGAACTAATTGCAAATTAGTGGATTTGGAAGAAATGAACGAAAAACAAGCGAAAACGAAGGAAATTCAAAGTTTGGGGACCAAAGTGTAAACATTCAATAGTTGATTCGGAGCACAAAACGATGAATGAAGATCATATAGGATCAATTGGATGCATTTGGAGGTCAATGAAGCGAAATATAATGGAAGTATTTTCACAAATCAATTTCCAGTAGAATAAGTTATGCTGTAGGTTTTTAACATCAATTTGGGACCCATTTTTCGGATATTAATCGTTTGAATTGGAAATATCATATTTCGAGAAGAATTGTAGACCATTGAATTATTTTTCTAACTCATCTTGAATTAGCTCAATCGGATATTTGTAGAGAAAGTTATGACCAAAATACCAGAATGTGTTCAGAGACAAACTTGGCGCGCGCAGGCAATTCATGGCATGCGCGCACGACCTTAGTTTCCTTTCGCGATTCAGACTCTTTTGGAAACGAAATTGGACGGAATTTTGACATATTTTCCGACTCTTATAAATAGAGAACGAGGGCTACACATAGAAGATCTCTCTCACATCTTCATACACCATAGTTTCATCAAATTCATCAAGAATAAGAGGTCAATTGCCATATTTTGGGTGAGGAGATCAAGCCATAGCAAGGAATTGAAGATCAATTACATCAAGATTTTGAAGAATTCAACCGTGGAATTGAAGATCGACATCTTTTGATTTTTTCTATGATCCAAGTGATATTTTTCTATTATTCTTCTTGTAATTTATATATTAACATGTTTGACTACATCCGTTTTTGTATCGGATGAAAATTAGCCATATTTGTTATTTGTTTTAATTCAAGACTATTAGTTTAGTTTATTTCTTGCGTTTCTTGATTAATTTTGCATATCCATTGCATTATTTAATTGATTGGCCACAAATTAGATAATTAGTTGCTTGTTGCAGTGTTGGGAGACTCACAATAACTTTAGAATGCGGCAAAATTAACATATGTGCAATAAATGTTAGAAATAATATTTATCACATGTGCAATCATATAGATAATATGAACTTTAATGCATTCTAATCATTCGAATTCGGGTTAGGAATAGATTCGGGTCGTGATTAGGATATATTTAATTTGTCTTGGAAAAGTGAATTATATATCATAATTTTATCGATTGTCCAGAATACATGAACGGAACTAGATTATAAATCAAGAATTGAAATAGATAGAAATAGGTGGATTTGAAATCCAATACAATCATCCACACTTGATTTAAAAACCACCATTTATTGCTTTCGTAGTTTAGAACATAGTTAAATACAAATCAATCATATCTTATTATTGTTGCGAATTTAGATATATCGAATACACTATAATTAAATCTTATTCCCCATAGGGCGATACTTTCAACTCATCAATTTTGTTACTTGTCAATGATCTCGTACGCTTGCGGGTTTTCCACGAACACCTAGGATTACAAAGATTATGGAATTTAACTTTTAGGGTCTCTTTGATTGCAAATGTGGAATTTAGGTGAGAAAAAAAATGAATTACAGAGAATTGAATTGCCTAAAATTTATTTTACTGAGAATTGTAATTAATTGGTTTGATTAGTATAATTTTTCACCTGAAAAATGTTGAAAGTTTGATATCTGTTTGACTTTGTTTTTCGTGGAAGTTATCCATTAAATTGATATTTTTTTTATCGTTTGGTCTAAAATTTGTTCCAATTGTCAAAAAAATAATAAATTTTTTTTACCATATCGAATATTATTCGTTTGGCTTTGTTTTGCATGAAAATTGTCGATCAAAGTGATAATTTTTTTTACAATTGTGCCTAAAATTTTTTCCAATTGCTACACAGAAAAAGTATGAAAACCAAAACTCACCTAGAAAATAAAATTCATCAAAAAGCAGAAGAAAAAAGTGCACGTGTGAAGGAAAGTGAGAAAATGATTTCCTTGGAAGAATTTCTCCCATCTAACAAGGCAAAAGTTAGAAAATAAAAAATAAATTCTTAGTTCTAGGAAAAACAAATGCTATCAAACAGACCCTTAATGATCAATTGATTAAGAACATTTTTTTGGCTGAGCTTACAAATGTTACTATTAACTTAATAATCAATTGATTGCTTTCAAAGAAATTAATTATAATCAATTGATTAAGAGCATTTTGTCTTAACTTACAAAGGTTACTCTCAAGTTTATCGGTTACTTTTAATATATAAAGTTAAGTCGAGAACAAAACTTTTCAATTAATTTTGGAGCTTAGCCAAATATGGTCGCCAAAGAAAATATATGAAGTGCCTTTTTAACTATTTCGAATACTAACCGGACATATTGCGAATTAAAATTGAAGTTTATCCAGTTTGATTTTTAGCAAAAAGTAACTTCATCAAACAATCCCAAATAAATGATCAATGAAAAGATTAAGACAAGATACTAATATCTTACACAAACATATCTGCCACCATTAAGTTCAGTGACTCTTACAGGAATATTAAACGCTCACATATATAGAGACACACAAAAGAACAAAGCTAAATACAAGTTTCCATATACATTGTTTTGATAATATGCATGAAAATCTGTAGATGGGTTCAGCAAATGAAGACGAGGTTGTAATAACTTTAAGGGCATTTGCGCCTGTTGTCTTTGGTGGTCAAACTGGCATAGCAAGGGCAGGCATCGTAGTTGCCGGAAGTGCCCGGAGGCACGCAGTTGCACCTGGAGCAGCAAGTCCCGCAAGCCCTCTTGCAGAGATTTGGCCTTGAGGATAATTGGCACCTTACAGCACAAGAACCCCCACAATCTATACATATATAAAAAATCCTTACATATTATTAAGAATATATATTAATAATGGAAGAAAAATAGTGAATATGGGATTTGGATATAGTTTGTTGAATTATACCAATTTTCATGCTGGAATCATTTTGGGGAATGGCATTGCCAGTCTGCAAGAGCACAAAAGTATATACTGTTATGGATTAAACGTATATAATAAGAAAAATACAGTAAAAAAAAAAAAAACACGTGATTGTAGAATTGCACTTTCGGTGTATTTTGAACTGACACATCTCTATGTTTTCTCTCTACTATGAGAGAGGATGATGATTTGCCTCAATCAACTATACTACAAGTACATAATTTTTTACCTAATTGATTATCGAATTGACAAGTGGTGCCCCTATTGGGGGCGCCTTCAGGATTAAAATCACTTACAGCTTGATTGGTTTGAACTGCATGGACTTGATGGAGAACAAACAGAGAAAGAAAGACCGATGCAAGAAGGACTTTCGAAGTAGCCATTTACAAGTTTTGAGAGCTTTTAATTGAGGAAATGGTGAGAAAGAGAAATGAAGGGAATTAACTTCTGTGTATTTGTGTGTTGAGAAAAAGAGGTAAAAAAAAGAATAGTATTTATAGGAGAATGTGAACCGTTTATGGAGGAGGGGCAGGGTGATTCGAGGACCAGATGGAAACTCAAGAAAGCAAGTAGATGGAAGGTGTCTTGCATGCAGTGCAGTTGGCTTTAATGCAGTCTGGCATTGTGCCCTACATACCTACAACTTTCCTATATTTAGCCCATGGTACGCATTAAGTTCCTGTTTGGCCCCCATTTTTTCCATTACATTACATTAATTTTTTCTCTCTTCATTTTAACGACACATTCATCAAACACACAAATTTAAAATTTTTCATTACTTTTCTACCACATATTCTCCCATCAATTACTGTTACAAAAATTTTCAACATCCCAAAATGGGGGCCAAACAGAGATTAAAATTTTCATTATCATTCTTCTACTCATTTTCAATCACATATTCTTCAATAAAATAATATTTTCCATCACATCAATCATTTTTCCTTCTTTTTCAACTACACATTCTCTATTAATCTACTATTCCAAAATACATTTTTTCCAAAATAATGTAATTCAAACACACCCTATGCACCACAATATTAAAAGATGAGAAATGGTAATTATAAACGCAGTTAACGGGGCCGCAATTTATGTGATAATGGGATCGCTGTCAAAATTTTTAATGAAGTTTGATACATTTTAATTCATTGAAAAATGTGACGATGATCCTATTATCACATAATGATTGTTCATTAACATTGCATAAGATAACACTTTCATGCATACTAAGTTAAAAACAATATGAAAGAGATTAGGAATTTTCATATAGAAGAAAAGAACAAATTGTACTAAACTTGGTTGGAGTGCATATAATTGGAGTCGGTCAAGAAAGCTAGATTCGGACAAATAAAATTTATAAAATAAATTAAAATGTAACTACACCAAACATAATTGAAGTTTTATGAATAAAAGAAGTCAATTTGAGTCTGATATTTCAATTTTTTATTTCAACTTTAGTCATAGAATCAATGAGTTGGCAATAATAGATGGCAAAGTCAAAATGGCGGGCAAAGCAAAGGTACTTAGGAAACTTCAGAATAATACGTGGTTTTCTGTTCACAGCTGTATTCTTGCTGGAACTCACTCTCTTGCCGCGTTTTGTTTCTTTAAACTGCCTTTATCTGGAGTTCGCGCGGAATTCTAAGATTGATCCCCGGTTTAGTAAATACCTTTCATTGGGATCTGCAGTTTATGTAGCTCATGTTTGAGCTTCATTTTACGACAAAAATACATTTTGAAATAGCAAATTTACGAAGAATGTAATTTAGAAAATAAGAAATTTTTTTGAATTTGTGTGTAATATTATTTTATTAAACATGTATAATTAAAAAGAAAATAAAAAAAGTTATTTTTATAAAGAAATGAGAATCAGACAGGGATGTGCTAACCATCGAAAGCAATAAAAATTACGACAAAAAATATTTATAGGTATACGTGACATAATGGTCCACTAAAATCCCAACCCCTATTCACTCAACCACAACACCTCAACATTTAACTAAGCTTTCGTTTAACCCCATTGAATTATAATTCATATTTCTCTCTTCTTATTAATCACATGTTTTTTAATAAAATAATATTATACGCAAACTCAAGAGAAAAAATAAATTCTTCTTCTCTTTTAACTGCGTATTTTTCAAAAAATTTATTGTTCCTCTCATTATAACGTGGAATGATAGGACCAAATAGGCGCTAAATTTGCACCTCCACTTCATCTCTCTTACCAAGGTGGATACTAAGACATCGTGATTTGAATGAAAAATCTTACTACATATGCAAACATATAAGATCTCACTTCATTTCTCTCTCATGCAGTATTCTGGCAATACGAGTTCCATTCTATCTTTACACATGGCTTGATTGAAAAAGATCAAGTCTATGTAGATGTGTCAATCCGGGTGATCCGAGTCGGGTTGGTCCGCCAACATATGAGCCCGATAACGGCCTGCGTGAAAAAAACTCACCTGCTATGGGTTCTGAGTCGGTCCACAATTTTGCACTATAACCCAGGCCCGTCCGATGATCCATCCGATCAAGCCCATGCAGGTCACAGGTCGCAGTTTGTTCCGGTTTGGGCCCGTATGATTGTATAACTAAAATTATAAAAATATAGAATTTTTTATATTTATAGAAAAAAAATATTTTTTTTGTTAAATGTAAACTAAGAATTGAACAAAATGATAAATTCATATTTATACCAAAAAAATGTTTACATAGAATTCAAATTTAATGTTACATGAATTATTTATAACTTTGTAAAGTTAAATTTAACTTAAACAAATAACAACTAAATGCATTTCCAATTACTCAAATATTTATAGCAAAAGTACATCCCAACTAGGTTGGTACCTACTTTTACTATAATTTATAGTTTAAGTACATCCCAACTAGGTTGGCACCTACTTAAATATAATATTAAAAAAAAAAATTTGGGCCACGATTAACTACGGCTCGTGAAGGTGCAACCCACGAAACCTGCGGATCACACCTCCTTGACCTGTGAACCGCTTATGGTCGCGGGTCGGCCCGTGGTCCCGGGTCGATCCGGGCCGATTTTCACGGGCCTGATCAGCCCGTTCATCTTGACACCTCTAGGTCTATGATAATGATAACTACTATCGAGAATGACTACAAAAGGCAGGGGCAGATATAATTTTATTTTCAAAATATAAAAAAAACAATACTGTATTAGGCTTAACCGTTCACAAGCTAAATAAATCAGGTTTTTAAAATTAGTGGTAATTACACCAAACTAGACCTTTTCTTCCACATTTTAAAAAATCAGATTTTAACGTTTTTTAATCAAAAATCAGCTTTTAATTTCACAATTAATATTAATAATGATATTATAAAATTAAATTAACATATATACCCTCCCTATCTATCCCATCAAATTCATTTTAAATACAAAACTCTAGATGAACTCTCTCAAAATTTCTCTCCACTCTCTCGTCATCGCCGCCTGTCGCTCGCCGCCAGACGCATGTCTCTTCCCCTCCCCCTCCCCCTCCCCCCTCTGCTGCGATTTCGTAGCAGCGCTCCCTTTTCCCTCCTTTCCTTCCCCTTTCCCTCCCCCTCCCTCGCTTTGCTGTGATTTCGAATCAGCATGATTTCACAGCAGCAGCGCTGCTGATTCACATCAGCACGACGCCGCTGCTGATTCCGTTCTCTTCTCCTTCTTTTTTTTTTTTTTTTTTTGTTGTTTCTGTTGGAACTTGGGATGATGAAGTTGTTGTGCTAATGGGTGTTGAAGAAATTTGATTTTGGGGCTGTGGTAACTGGTTGGCGACTGTGAGGGATGATTACTGGTGGAGGTGAGTTAGGCGTCGATTGGCAGTGGAGGTGTTGTGGGTGTGTGCTGTGTGTGGGGGCTGTGGCTCGCGGATCTATGTGTGTGTATAATGGAAGGTTAGTTTGTGTTCATTTTTGTTATTGTTGTGACGGTGGTTGTGGTGGTGTTATGGCGGGGTGACGGATTTGTTATTATTATTGAGGTGGTTGTGGTGGTGCTGTGCAGGCGGCGATGGTGGTGGTTGTTGGTTGTGTTATTGTTGGTGGGTGGTTTGGGGATTAGGGTTGGCGGCGGATGGGACGAAGTGTCTGTGACCAACTATTCGGTCGATCTGTGACCTGTGACCAAGTATTGGTGATGTACTGGGATTGGGGGACGGGTGTTTGGGTGTATGTGACTATATCGATCTGTGACCAAGTATTGGTAGTGCACTGGGATTGGGGGATGGGTGTATGTGATCATCTATATGGCAACTGTAACCTTAAAATTCATTACTATGTGACTGAAAATATAACATGTGACCAACAAGTATGGAGTAATTTTTACAAATTAAGAATATGTGGCCTATAATTTTTGTGATCAGTGACCAATGAAGTTAATTGTGACCTATAAATTTTTACATTTGTGACCTCAAAATAATCTGTGACCAAAAATGAGATTTTTAACTATTTAATAAGATCTGTGACTGAATTGTATAGAACTATGACCTTAACAATTGTCGGAGTAGTCGTCGAAATTAGGCGATGGTAGAACAATCACCTGAGTAGCCGTTGGTCACCGGAGAGTCGTCGGAGTAGTGGGGTGGGGTGGGGTGGGGTAGGATGGGTTAATTATATTATATTTCAATAAATATTTAATTTAATATAATAATTGTTAAATATAATTAATTAATTAATGAAAACCCCGATTTTTGTAATTCTAAATCTTGGGACCTGATTTTTGGTTTTGGGATAGATAAAGTCTGAGTTGTGAATTTTTCTCTTAAAATTAATGGATAAATATCAATCTGAAATCAGACAAAGTTTACCGTGGAAAATAAAAATAAATTTAAACCTGGTCATGTCGTGTAACTAACATAAAACAGAGTTGAAGTATTTGCATATGAGAAACTACAAGTTAACTCCACTATCTAAAACCAATTAGTAATGTAACAGTTGAGTAAAAAATCTGCTTTCTTGTAAAACAGTTGCTTGAATGCTTTTGTATTGCCAACTTTACAATTCCATCCACCAGATTTGAATGTCGAAGAACCAGCGACGAGCCTGTGGTGTGCACAATAAATAAATTAAAACGAGAGCTTGTATCACCGCTAATTACACGACTCCAGAAGGAAGGCGTAACACGAGTTGTCCGCCGAAAACACTGCAAAAATGAAAGCCATAATTTATCAAATTAAACACTTAATTTACTTGGTATATAAGCGTACATAACCAAAAGAAAACTGATTGTGAACCTTTTAACGTAGTAGTAACAAAAGTCTGCCAAGATGAAGGTTTGAACAATTTCTGATAAAAGAGCCATTGGAGGCCAAAGTCCATAACCCAATGCCACAAGAAGACCACCTCGACTGTCCAAAACCTGTCAAATCCGATTTTGTAAACTTTAAAGTACAAAGATAGTTGTTGTTCAATATATTCAAGAAAACATGATCTGCATTAATACAAAATAAATTCTTATTTCATAGAATGGTTAACTATAGAAGTATTTAATGCTAGATTTCGAGGGTAACATGCATAATGAAGAATTAGCAAATCCGAACCATTCCCAAAAGCATGGCACAATATGTTTTATTTTGTAATTTAAAACCACTTATTAAAGGTATCCAAGCACATTACTCAGGTGAAAACGTCACAGAAAAACACAGCCAGAATTGGGCTTGAGGGTAAAGGAAATTTTTAATTTATAAGAAACAAACAAATTTCTTGTAAATGGGGCAAAGGGCCCACAGATTTATAACGATTAACATGGTATTTTTGCTGAAAAATCTTTTCCACGTCCCTGCTAGGTCAACTCAAAGAAAGCACACTTTTATGCATCTAACATTAGTGAAGTTCAAAAGTATTGTAGTGGAGAGCTCGAAATATTGACCTCTTGAAAACAAACGTTTGAGAGCATGAAAACTTCCAACTACTAGAAAGTAGAAACTGCATAATCAGCTGAATAATTTGTAAAAAGAAGTGGCCAAATGTAATTAATTATGGAAAATTTCAATGACAGACTAGACCCACTCGCAAGACTTCTAAGTTCTGCTTTGATGACCTTGAGATGGGTATATTTTTGTCATGCACACTAAGGTCTAGCAGTGGACAGAATCATTCATAAACTGGGAGACTTTTACTCATCTTTGGATACTCATATTACTTTAAACTCGATAATTTGAAGAAATATTTAATGTTAGAATATAATCAGCTTATAAATTTTTTTATAAAAATTGAAAGTGACTACAGATCATATACTGGTTTTAAAATATCTAGTATAAATTTTATGATTCAAAGATATGAAATGTACGAAAGCAATTGAGGTGTCATTTGACATGTGATACATGATGATAATCGGTAAACGCGGCAGGACTAAACGCAATTTTGTCTAAAAATTTCTATATTAGCAAATTATGAAGTTGGGCAATCTTTTCCCCCTAAATAGCAAAGAATTACTGTCTTAAAATTCAAAAAGTCCCTAGTCCCTTGAGCCTAACTTTCCCATAAATTTAGTATAATTGCATGCCTGACTATCTACAAAGAATGGAAACAACGCCATTGACCCTCCCACTCATCAAAATAAAAAATGATTATGATGCGTAGCACCATTGAGCCATTCAGTAACATGTTAAAATCCTGAGAGGGGTATTCAATGACGACGAGAAATTTAAGCAATAATACAAGTTGAAGAAGACTTTAGACAGTTGCCCATAACAAAGTTTATGAGTCAAACCTGGAGAACCCAGTGAGCACAACTCAAGAACCTTGCAACACCCAATGCAAATACATAATGAGCAGTAAATGGTTCAACAATCTGTCACCAAGAAATATAGAACATCAAGACATGCACTGCAGCTTTACAAAAAAAGAAAAAAAAAATGCTTCGGCATCAAACATGGTTTACGCGCAATGAATTTCACCTTCGTATTTTGCATGACGCGCAGTTGAGGTAGCACAGAAACAGCTTCCAGGTAAACACAGAAAGCCCAGGCAATCCGATTTATGATGTTATGTGATGTAGATGGATTGATTAATAAAGCAAAAACAGCACAAGGAATCAACTGCACAGATGCCGAAATCAATAAGCTGTTTTACAAAGACTGATGGCAAAATATACGGGTGAAGATACTATAAGCATAAACCACATGTCCATTGAAGTCCATGAAATACTAGGGAATCCAGAAGACTACATAACGAAAAAGGCTTCCTCATTTTATGCTTTGGTCAAAATATAGCATCACCCAGTTCTTTAGAAAAAGGTGGTGATTTTTTCTTCTCTCTCCTCTGTGCTCTTTTTTACAATTCTTTTACAATAAAAGTTTTTGATACGCGCTTGCTTAGTCAATATCTTTCATCATGAACGCGCAAGTGTAAAGCTGATAACTGGCAAAGCCAGAGTTTTGAGTTTGGTGGTCGGGCCAAAATAGAAATTGACATAATTATGTAAAAAGTAACTATGCGAACAGTAGTAAAGGTTGGGGATTCAAATATCTGATGTTAAAGGTTGAGGATGTATTTGCTATATATTATAGGTTAAGAATAATTGTGCAATTTTTTCACAAAGAAGGTAGTTTGCTTTATCACTTAAAAGACGTTTTTACACTGAAAACCTAATAAAAATTTCACTTCATCAAAAAAATCAAATTTTAAATAGCATATGAGGTGTTTGCCTTGAGGCATGCCACATTCAGTCTGAAAAAAAAAAAAAAAAAAGCGCCCAGAGGCATATAGGCTACTCTCAGTACTGCCATATCAAACCATGTCCCAAAAAATATTTTGAAAATTAAGATACTAACGATATAAAATCAAAACCGAATGGAAAAGAAAGAAAAGATGGCGTCGATGCTGTTGAAAACTCACCACATAATATAATGCAAAATTGTCGTTATCCTCCATGTAACTTGACCTCAGTCTAAAACGAATCATATAAATAACCCATAAGGTTGTAGCCAGGGTAGCCAAGTCGAGCAACGTATGTATATCAAATTCCATAACAAAACTGCAATATAGTCTAACAGCCAAAAAGATGGCTGTCAGCTCCTGGGATTTGAGTGAAAGTCCTGCAATATAAACCCAGTAAATTTCCATGGAAATAGAGTCAGAAGCTGTGTTTGCTGTCACAATCTAATGTTTATGCATATCAACGGAATTATTTTTCTGATTATAACCCAAAACTTTTCCTACTATAATTTTTATTTTTATAACCTCAAATTCATATTCAGAATCTCATTTTGTAAAAGCTGCAACATAACATTAAGTTATTGCCCCAAAGCCAAAAACAACCAACCTACGAAGTGGTATAAACTTTGATAACCTAATCCTCGTTCAATAGAACTAACCAACCTTCTCTAAAAGTGGAGGTAAATCCTATGAATTTTTTTAAATCGTTCCTTTGGGGGGAAAAAAAAAAAAAAAAAAGTTTTTTTCTTCTTTCCTTAAGTAAAAAATGAATTTGAATCGGCAGGAACCCTGTGGATCACTACAAACAGGAGTTTTTGTTTCTTCTAATTCTTTTGTTATTAGCTTCCGCATCCTCTCCTTGATCATCCTATTTCGTCAGATCTAGGTGTGATAGGGTTTAAAAAACAAACTAAATACTGCACCACCACCATGCGGTTCCCACTTCCCACCCCACTGTTAATCAGGCACTTGAGAAAGCTAATGCATTGTGAAACCTTAATAGATGTCCATATAAAAATAACAAAAGAAATAGGGATGAACAAAATGACCAAATCAAATCAGATCAAACCATAAACAAATCAAATAGGGATGACAAAAAAAACTCGTTCAATCCGATACCCGTGAACCCCACCCCGAATGGGGCGTGAATTACCCACCTAACCAAGTAAACGGAGCGGGGGCGGGGACGAGTATCACTACCCAGAAGCAGGTACGGGTCACATAGTCCCCGCCCCGCTACTCACTTCGTTTAAAATTAATTTCAAATTTAAGTTTTTTATCAAACAAAAATAATACATTTATCATCATTTTTAAAAAGAATATAAATTGTTTTTAACAAATTAGTAAAAAAGTAATAATATTTAGTAATTAAAGACATAAAAAATAAAAGCAAAAAATAGAAAGAAAAAAGAAATGGGGCAAGGGACCTGCCCACCCCCACCCTGATCCCACCCCCATCCCGCTTTAACCGGGTATGTGGATGAGGTGAGGTAACAAAAATATCCGACGGGATGGGGGTGGAAATGGTCGACCCGTCCCATACCCGCCCCGTTGTCATCCCCAAAACCAAATCAATTGGCTCAGTTCGGTTCTAAAAAAAAAATTAATGGTTCTAGTTCTTAAAACTGAAATCTATTTTATTCTGGTTCTGGTTATGATTATGGTTATGGTTATGGTTATGCTTCGATTCTAGTTCTATAACCAAAAATCAAACTCAATATTTAAATTTATTTTATTATCATCATCATCATCATCATCATCATTAGATCACAATTCACACAAAAAAAAATTCAAAATTCAATTGAAAATCAAAATAAAAAGGTCGTGTACCTTCATTTTCTAATTTCTTGGTGTATAGACTGAAGACCCTAATTCATTTTTCATTTTCTCTCATTTTTAATTTATACACTGACTTTCACATGGAGACCAACAACTATCGCGTGTCGTTTACCGTCATGCTTAGTCACCACTGTCACATGGGTTTTTAAAATTAAAGGCTCGACCTTCAGTTTTTCTTAATCGGTAATTAAACTAATACCAATCCGAACCAAAGCGGAATGGTTCGGTTCCGATTTGGTTCTATATCTAAAATTTAAATTAAAATTTAAAAAAAAAAAAAATATATATATATATATATATATATAAAACGTTTGATTTCGTTGTCAAAAAAAATAATTGGTTCATTGTTCGGTTGGAATCAGAATCAAATGGAACATGTCCACCCAACCACCCATCTCTCTACCCAACAGAAAATTATGAAAAGGCCTAAAATTGGGTAAAAATTATATCTTTTCGTTCCATCAAATAAATAAATAAAATCCATCAAATAGAATACACTAAGACTCACTAAAGGTACGTTTCCTTGCAAGATCCTACCACCAAATCAAGATCTTTGATAATTCCCAACTAAAGCTCTAATTTTTCTTATCCCTAAACTATTCACTGTTAATTCTGTAAACATAATTTATCTTAATAACTAAATACTGGGAGTACATACCAGCGCAGGTTTTTTCCATCGTGAGCTTGTAGATGAGAACCGATATTCCGATGGAATGGACTGCCTCGGCGGCAATGAAGAGGTTGTCGTGATCGTGAACAATGGCACGTAGAAGCACCAGAGCCGTCATCACAGCGAGCACGGCCAGGAATGCCTTCACCTTCGGCGGCTGTCGCCGTACCCAATTCAATACCCCTCGAATCGGACCCTTCTTTGACAGCATCTTGTACTGATCTTCGCCTGTATATTTTCTCTGGAAAATTGAGAGAAATTTTAAGCTGAAAATGGACTTTTTAAGGAAGACGGTTGAAAATAAAGGGACTTTTGCGTAACGGACGAGTTTTATTAGGAGTCGATCAAATTGAACTTTTGAAGTCTATGAGTTTCAATTGCAAGAGTTCAAGTAAAATTGTAAGTTATTCGTTTAGAATTTTGGTGACTCATAATATCGCGCGTTTGGTCTCCCTCTTCTTAGTTTTCTTGGGACTTTTTACTGATTATTAATGATGATACAAATTAGAAGTTAGTGAGGAATTTTTTTCTCTTGAGAAGTGAATTTTATTTTAAGGTCTATAATTTCATGACATAGACACTTACCACACACGTTACATAATCTAAATTTAATTATTAAATAGATCGCAAAAATACTTAAATGGTCAATTTGAAATTCAATGAAATTTTAAGCAAAGAATAAACCGTTGTTGTCTACCGCATTTGACTTGTGAGCAACTCTATTAATTTAAACTTTTAAAACAAGTTATTCATCATTTTAACACGACATTGTTTGTTTCATTGCTCTAAACATGTTGCAATCTTTGAATGATTGATCCTCTGTTCTACCACAAAACTAAGACAAAAAAACATGGAGAAATACACTTGGGCAGGCTTAAAACCCGAACCAAAAACTAGCCCCCTGTTTTTGGTTCGGGTTTTAACCCTGGCCAAGCAGCATAGTTGAATAAAAAACATATTTAACAAGACAAAATTCATAAACCATTTTACTTGTAACAAAACAATTGATAGCCCAAGAATAACTAACTAAGAGAGTGTGAATTGATTTTTAAAACTTTTTCAAAAAATTAATCTAAATTTAAGCAAGTAAAGACTAAATAGATTAATTCAAATAATAAGTACAAATATAAAAGCGATAAATAAAAGGGGGAGATGATGTAAACGATATAATTGTAGAGGTTCGATCCAAAGCAATGATTTACGTCCTCCGTTGCCAATCTCTCCGTCACGAGTGAGACATTTTCACTATGTTGATTGACTTATGGTGAAATCCAACCATTTACAACGCTTCCGATGACTTACAAACAAAGAGTACCGATCCTTATACAATGTTGAGCTTTACAGGACCTCAACACGACCTACACTATTGAGCTTTACGGGACCTCAATATGACTTATATAGTGACTTACAACAAGGAGCACTGATCCTTATACAATTTTGATATTTAAATAAATTCAACACGACGCACATTTTATCAAAGCGATTTTACAATTAAATTCATTTCTTGATAAATAATACAAACAAATTAAGTACTAAGACACGCTAACACTTCAATGAATAGTGTTGATATGCGATATGCGACTAGAGGTGGCAATTGAGCCGAGCGGCTCGTCCGCTCGGCTCGTACTGTTCACGCCCACGAGCCGCTCGGGCTCGTAAAAAAACGAGCCCGAGCACGAGCCGAGCTCGCCCAAACGGGTGACGAGCCGAGCCTCGTCACTGTAGACGAGCCGGCTCGTGGGTTAATAAAAATAAATTTAACGAGCCACGAGCCGAGCGGCTCGTGGCTTGTCCAATTAACGAGCCACGAGCCGCTCGGCAGCGGCTCGTGGCTCGTCAACGAATTAATAAAAAAATAAAAAATAAAAAAAAATTGATAAATTCAGTGACCGTTCTGGTCACTGAATTTATTGACCAGAACGGTCACTGAATTTATTCAGTGACCGTTTTGGTCCTCGAATTTATTTTTATTTTTTTTTTCTATAAATACCCACCTAAATCAAACTTTTTTTTCCACCAATATCAATATATATTCTCTCATTCTCTACTCTATACAATTTACATTCTCAAATCTCCATTTATTTATCAACAATATCATTCATTCATTCTATAATCATCTTCTACATTTCTATATTCAATTTCTATTATTCTTAACAAATGGATTCACGATCATTTGTTGAAAACTTGTTCGGTATGGAGAACGAATTACAAACACATGCCCAAAATCAATTTGGGAATGAATTCTCCGGTCTCAATGACTTACCAATTCCAGAAAATATTGAAGATTACGACGTTCATGAAGGTAGTCGTCCAATTGATTTGGATGACGTTGATATTGATCATAGTGTTTCAATTGATTTGGAACAAGATGAAGAGCCTACGTCAAATATTCTCGATGCAAGAGGGAAAAGAAAGGGGAAGAACAAGGCAAAATGTTGGGACCATTTTAAATTGGTTCAAACCGGTCGTTTGGTCGATGGAATCCCCGAAACCAAAGCAGTATGTAAATACTGCCAACAACGACTGGCATGGCAAAGAGGCATTGGAACTACCCACCTCAATCGTCACTACAAAGCATGTGTGACCAAACATGGGTTTCTTCCAGCTGGTCAAACTCAACTACAGTTTGGTTCTCCAGGCGCCAGTGGTACTACGCCACTTTCTACATGGATGTATTCAGAGGAGGAAGCTCGAACGGGAATGGTGAAGTTTGTTGCCGCGTCTGAGTTGCCACTAGCAATAGCGGACAACCAACATTTCGTGAACTACGTCAAAACATATCTTCAGCTGAGGTACGTTGGGGTAAGTCGAAATACTCTCCGTGCTGATACAATTAAATATTTTCTTCATACAAAACAACTATTGATAAATGATTTAGAGAAATATGGGGGTGTGATATCTTTAACTTCTGATATGTGGGAAGAGATTAATAAGAGAGGTTACGTTGCTGCAACTGCACACTATATAGACCCACTTTGGGTTATGCATAAAAAAATTATTGCTTTTAAAATTGTTGAGTACCCACACAACGCCCAAACTATATTTAATGCTATCATAAATATAGTTAAAGAGTATAAATGCGAGAGCAAAATTCGTTCTTTTACTTTCGACAATGCTACCGTAAATAAAGTTGTTATCGATAAATTGCATAGAGTACTTCAACCCGATTTTGGTGGTTATTTATTTCATATTCGATGTGTATGTCATATTTTTAATTTAGTAGTACAAGACGGTTTAAAACATGTTAAGGATGAAATTGACCGAATTAGGAGTGCACTTATATATATCACGATTACACCTAGTCGAAAACAAGCATTTGAAGAATTTTGTTCAGAAAATGGAATGACAAATACAAAAACATTTATTACTGACGTAAGCCATAGATGGAATTCCACTTACTTATTATTAAAATCATGTGAAGGTTTCGAACATTTAATTACTGAATTTTATAACAATAGGCATGTTAGAGATGAAAACGAAACTATTTTGAATGAAACCGATTGGAATATAGTTCTTAAAATAAAACATTTTTTGTCCACATTTTATGATTCTACAAATATATTGTCTGGCGTTTATTATCCTACAAGTTGTATGGTTCTTGAACGTCTTTATGCAATTGCTAAGACTTTTCGTCGATTTCAAAATGACCCCGATTTTCATGCAGTTATATATTCCATGGAATTAAAATTCAGAAAATATTGGGAAGAATTACATATGTTATTTCCTTTAGCATGCGTCATGGACCCCCGATTTAATTTATCGGGTACTAAATTTGTAATTGATAAAATTTCAAATTCTTTAACTTTTAGTACACCTATTACTTATAGGAATTTGGAAAAAACATTACGTGAAATGTACGAATTATATGCTTCACGAATGGGTACACATATTACTCGTGTACCTACATCTACTCCTCCCACTAATCCAACGGATGACGACGATGTAATTTTAGATTTATTCGAAAGCATGAACTCATATAGATTTAATTCATTTGCATATGCATGTGGTTCATCTGGTGGTAGTAGTAGTAGTTTGTAATCCACTGCATGTACTCAAACTTCGAGTAATAGTCCAAATGCCATCTGAATTAATCGATTACTTTCGTCATACTTTGCCTACTAACAAAGAAGTTAAGAAAAAATCAGAAGAGGTAATTAAATTTTGGCGAGATAATGAACGTCGATTGCCAGTAGTTTCTGCAATGGCAAAAGATCTACTAACACCTCATGTTAGCACTGTAGCTTCGGAGTCTGCTTTTAGTGCAGGGAAGAGGGTTCTCTCTGAGGTTAGGAGTCGACTCAAAGAAGATATTTTGGAAGCTTTAATGTGCGTGAAAGATTGGGAAGACGCTAGTTATCGAATTCAAGATAAATATGCCGAAATTGCATGTAACCAAGTAAGTGATATTTAATTTCACCATAATCATCACAAAATTTAATTTTCATACATTTATAATATTTTTAAAAAAATTGTACACGTAACAAGTTGTTCGTGTACAATTTTTAACTCCGCCTACTAAAAATTGAAGTAGCCGGTCCCAAGTCCGGATAAAGGAGGAGGGTCTATCTTTATTTTTTTATTTATAAAAAATAAAAATGTTTTGAAAAATGTATATTTAAAAAATGGTTTATAAAATGTGTTTATACTTTACATATATATTATTTTTAAGTTTAAGTATAAAATGGTAAACAAAAAACATATTACATTATTACTCAAGTAACTTAGTAACTCAACAAAATAATTTTTGTTCTTATTTTTTAAAAAAAATTATAAATTTTTTTGAAAATGTATATTTAGAAATTAATCACAAAATGTGTATATATATATATATATATATCTTTTACAATTAAACTAGTGTCGGTATGTTATGTGTATTTTAAAAAAAAACGAGCCGAGCCGGTATGTTATGTGTATTTTAAAAAAAAACGAGCCGAGCCGAGCGCTCGGCTCGTTTGGGCGAGCTCGGGCACGAGCCGAGCCGAAACTCGGCTCGTGGGTAACGAGCCACGAGCTCGGCTCGGCCCATTGCCACCACTACATGCGACCTCACCAAGGTGAGCACCAACCTAGGGGGTAATCCGACATGCGACCTCATTAAATACAGTTTGTTATATGCATTAAGCTCATGCTAATTTTAATGTTGGGTATTTGAGGTCAACTCGTACTAATGACCGTCGTTATTGATGAGACATAATGATTGGAGATACCTTACACGCCGTCAAACGTCAAATCAATCAATTACATTTGGATGGGCTCATGACAGCACCTCATAATTTCACCAATCATATGTCTTAGCTTCTTTCCCTAAATAATTCATTAATTTTTGGGGACCACATGTAAGATAAACTCATGATGATCTGACAATTCGAGCTCATTAAACCAATCTAAACATGATAATGATGTACTTTCTCAACTCGGTACTATAGCTGATAAGACAAGGAAATGAAGAATGCATGCTAAGCATTCCCTATAAAAGGGAGGATAAGAGTCTTGAAAAAAAAAAAAAAAAAAAAAAGAGGATTCAAAACACTAGATATTTCAAATATCTCCTTTGGCAAAAAGAAAGGAAAACAATTGTAGTTTACTCTTATAATTTACAAGTCATTATCAGTAAAAATCATCATTTACATTCCAAGTTGGCTTGAATTTTGTCCATACAATTTTCGACGTCAACAAATAGTAATAAATGATAGTTCAAGTGTTAAATGAAAAACTTTGATGGATATGATAGTCAAAAATTAGATTCAATTAATCAAAATGAGAAAATGAAGAAATAAATACAATGTAGGTTCAAAAATCTTCTCAAGAAATATCTCTCTTTTAATGGATGATTGTAATAAATTAAGTACTAAAAGAAAAATAAAAAACTTTGATGAATATGATGATTTTACAAGTTTAGTTCAATCAATCAAAATCTCAATATGAAGAAGAAGAAGAATTTTATGCAATGTAAGTGCAAATATCTTCTTAAAAAATATCTCTTTTAAAATTAATATAGATAAATTAAGCACAAAGAGAAATGAAAAATTTTGATAAAAGAAATGATTCAATAAGTTTGATCCAACAATCAAAGTTTTTACTATGAAAAAATAAATTTAAATGAATGTAAGTTCAAAGAATATTTTTCAAATGAAAAACTTTGATAAGAAGATTTTCAAAAGTTAATTGGATCAAAAGTTTTTCAAAGCTAAATGATTTGATAATAATAAATGAAATGAGAAATTAATATAATTTTGCTCAAAAGTATCTCATTTGGAATGCTCTTAAGCCCTTATTTGGGAGCGATTTTCACTCAAGTGAAATCGATTTTTGAACCGTTTGGAATTTGCCACGTGAAATTAGATTTTAGTCATTCAAGAAATCTACAAGTCCGAATGACCATTTTGCCCTCATGGTGAACGAAGATCAGAAAACTAGATCTGTAATTTTGAAGGTGATAGATGTAACCTTATGGTCCGTAAATCGGCAGTATTTGTTCGTGCTGCTGTCCGAAAATGGGAAGGGTGAGCTGAAAAGGTAAAATTATGCAACTTGGTCAATCGAAGTTCTTACCGAGTGAAATTTACGGACAAAGGCCGGTGCTATTACGTAGTTGGAGACCCATTTCGGAGCACTACTGTTTGCAAGCTTCCTGAGGCGGATGAGAATGGAACGGAAGGGGAAAGCACTTTGGTTAGGTGGATGGGAAATTATTGACCAGTAGGTGTGGTGGTTTGTTTGTCTACATTCAAAAATGAAATGGAGGGCACAAGAGGAATTTTGGTATAACAAAACATTCAGCCCAATTCTTAGAATTTTTACCGTTACACAACGCAACGGTAAAAATTGACTTTTAAGCAAATTTTAATCGCTCCCAGACAAGCTCTAAAGGTTGAAATGAATGTCAAGTGAGATGGTATTTATAGAAATGAGAAAACCCAACTTTTCTGCCTAATCGGACGATCCAACCGGACATCTGACCTAAAAATTAGCCATTGAAAATCAGTCAGAATGGTAAAAAAAAACTAACCGTTGCGGATGGACCAAACGTCGGGACGTCCGGTTGACTTTTTTTTTTTTGGTGATGTGATCTAAGTTTAAGTATCAATTTGAAAAATTAATCTTATTTTTTTTTATCAAAAATACTTTATGCAAGTGATATGAAAATAACTCTTCATGCACAAAATGATTTTTGAGTTTTTGTCATTCATTACTAAAGATCAAAGCATTGTACATTTACATATGATCTTGAAAACTTAATCTTTGATCTTGCTTCGAAGTTTCTTTCATGTTTGTCTCTTAAACTCTTGATCTTGATCTTGATCTTTCTTGACGTTTGGCTTTCATACTTAACTTCGATCTTGAATTTCTTCATGAGCCCGATTTGATAGTCTTGATTTTTATCTTTTAAGCTCTCATCTCGAATGATTTGACTTGAATGCTTAACTTTCACTTTGATCTTCATTTCGAGTCTGATTTATAATGTGTTGATTTTGACAATGCTTGATTGATTTTAATATTGAACTATCATCACTCAATGTCAACAACAATGACATCCTAATTTCATCACCTAAAATCCAAATCTTATAAGTTTATTTAGAACTTTTATTTTAGTGGTGCCCATTGAAGATGGGAGGAGTGGCGATTGTTTAGAAGGAATGGTTAGGTTAGGAGTGATGCTAGTAAGATCTACTTTCTCTTACTCATTTTTCATTTAACTTTTTTTTTTTCAAACAATCCCCTATTTGGTGGCCATTATTTTGAGAAAATATCTCACGTCGTCATATTGAGACATTACACGCATTAATGTTCTTTTTCTTTTATCAATATGTCTCTTAGAAGAGTGTTAGAATTGGGTTGTGACTCGAATTCTTGTTGAGTATTTTATTAAAAATACCATTGGAGTGTTTGGAGTTGGTAGTAGATTTGAAAATGTCTTGAAAAAATCCAGGTGAATTATATAGTGAGACTTCACCTTATATTAAATTCTTCATGTATTAATTCTCTTAATATGTTAGAGATTCTTTAGTCATAAATATGTGGTGTACAACACATATTGGAATCGACCAATTGTCCAATTAATTTTTTAATCCAAAGAGATCCTTTATGACTCCTCACTATTGATTATAGTAAATTTTCCATCTCTAACCGTGGCTTTCCCGGATTTGGGTTTTCACATAAATCTTGTTTAATTTATAATTCATTATTTTAATATTACTCGTATTATTATCGTCTTTAATTATTTGGTCAGATTCATAACAAGTGGTATCAAAATAATTATGGTATCTTGTTTGTTTTATAACAAGTGGTATTGGAGTCGAGATATTTTTGCGATTTCTTGGGATGTCCAAATTGGTTATTAAAGCAATATTTGAACAACGTCAATTGTTTCAGGAATGACAATTTGAGATTCTGCTTTTGGATTGCAACGAGATTTTTGGAATGGTAGAGGAGAAGCAATGTAAAGATCCGTTATATGTGTTAGAGGGTTCGACGGTCACTGTAGATGCAGTTCCGGCTTATGGTCCAGTAAGCAATAACTCAAGTAGAGTTAGTTGTGATCGGATTATTCGTGGTGATTCGAACAATAATACTGGGAATCTTCTAGTAACTCAAGTGGAGCTAATCGTGATCTTATTGATCATGTTGTTCATGGTGATTTGAGAAGGTTTGACAGTTGAGATGGAGTTAGAAATGCAAGTGGTAATTTGAGCAGGTTTGATGACTCGGCTCGAGCTAGTAATGAACGAGATAATTCAAGCAAGCTTGTAAGCAAGGCTTGAAATTTATTCACAGTTGCTGAATATGCCTGGAAGGGTATGGTGGAAGAGGTAGAGTAATTTGGTGGAGTGTTTTGTTTGGAGAATTTTGTTGGAGCTGAAGAGTTCAATTTTATTCCTTGTAATGAAATTTAGGTCAAGGTGAAGTTTATTATAATTGGGCTATGACCCAAATTCTTGTTGTGTATTTGATTGGAAATACCGTTGGAGAAGTATTTGGAGTTGGTAGTAGACTTGAAGATGTCTTGAAGGAATTCAAGTAAATTTGACTCATATTTCATCACAAACTCTCCATTATTAGTTTTACCATTTGTATTGGGATTTCATCTCATATTAAACTCTTCATGTATTTATTTTCCTAATATGTTAGAGATTTTTTAGTTATAAATATGTAGTGTACAACACATATTGGAATTGACTAATTGTTCAATTAGTTATTGGTCTAAATAGATCATTTGTAACTCCTTACTATTGATTATGGTAAATTCTCGGCCTCTACCTGTGCTTTTCCCAGATTTAGGTTTCTCGTTTTTTATTATTTGACCGAATTCATAATCAGTGGTATCAAATCAATTCTGGTATCTTGTTTGTTTAATAACAAAGAGGGTTTAGTGGGGAGTTAGGTTCTTCTCATGATGAACCCCGTTAGTTCATAAGACTTCAAATTTAAGTTTCATTGTTGCTGAATAAGGTAATATTATGTTCAGATGTTAGCTTAAAGATCTTCTTGAGTTTGCAGGGGGATAGAAAAATTACAATGTAAAACAGTGGAAATAAAGAAAGATACAAGAGATATTGTATGTTCAAATCTTGCAATTGTTTATATTCCAAGGTCAAAACTATTTCTCCTTGCTTTTCCATTATATCTACAATAAACAATTGCAAGGAAAGCCAACATTATCTCCTCACATGCTTGAAGTTTGCATTCGTGTTGGGGTAAAGTCAACGCAAATGTTAATGGCTTAACACTAGATGTTGAAAAGCGTGTTTTATATATTTATTCGGGTTTCAAAATATTGACATTTTGTTATTATTTGATAAATTATAGTCTAATCTTGTGTATATTTTGTTTAATAGGAGAAACTCGACTATTGGACTTCAAATTAGAAAAAAACGAGCGAAGATAATGAAAAACAAAATATAAAATCTAAAGTTCGAGAACCAAATTGCAAATATTCAATAATTGATTCAAACCACAATATGATATTTGAATATTTCTAGGAGTTTATTGAATGTGATTAGAAGCCAAAAGAAAATGAAATATGATCAAAGTATTATTACAAATCAATTTCCAATCGAACAAGTTATATTCTAAATTTTTAGCCAAAAATTGAGACCCATTTTTGACATGATAAACATTTGAATTTGAAAATTCTATCTACTAAAGTTGTAGCCCTTTGAGTTAATTTTTTAACACAGTTTGAATCGTCTCAATCGGATATCAAAAGAGAAAGTTACGACAAAATACCAAAGGCTGTGCAAAGACAAAAATATGCGCATGAAGGTAACTTTCCTTATTCGATTGGAACTCTTTTGAAAATTAATTTGAACATGATTTTCAACCAATTTTCGACTCCTAGAAATACCTACCAGCAGAGTGCATTATAGACACATATCATATGCATATCATACACCAAGATTTCGGCCACTAACATCATCAAAGAGATACTAATCCATTATTCTTGTGAGAATTAAAGGGCAATTACAAGTTTTTGAAAATTTTGAGTTTCAACCTTGAGTTTTAGAGAGACAACAAGAAGATATATTGGAGATTTATCAAAAAACCATTGAAGAAATTCAAAATTTCAAGATTCATCTTCTTCAGCTTCATCAATCTAAAATCCGGGCTATGTTCTTCTAATTAAATATGGTTTTTTGAGATTTTGTAATACTAGCTTAAGGTTTTAATTACTAAGATATTGGTGAACCCTTATTATGATATTTTAAAATAAATTCGATAATTTGACGTATGATATGTGTTTTTCTTGGATGTTTGCTATAGGATTTGATGACTTTTAAATTATTTAATCACTAATTGGATTGGTTGTGAATTTTATTGGAGAGAAATAATAAGATAGAAAACATTTTATAACAAGCATTATAAAGTTCGATAGGAGATAGGAGATAGAGATATACCGCTACGTTTTGCATGATTTCTATAGATGTTCTAATATTTTTAATGTATGATTTTATGTTTATATCTTTCATAGAAATATAGGAAGGTTACATAAGAAGATAGATTTAATTAACATTGAGAGATGCTTTTAATTAACTTAAAAACATTGATCAAGAATATGTACATATTATCATGTTAATGATTTGAATTGAAACACATTAATAAGGGAGATTCGAGGTCTTAGTAATATATTATCTTAATTTACAAAAACTCCATAGATTGCTCACTAAAATCATTAGTTTAATTAATTAATTTAGTATAATCCCTTCAAACACAATTTGTATTCGATTAGAGTTAGAATTGATTGATCATATATACATAGTCCTCGTGAGAACGATATTTTATTCATCGTTTTGCGTACATTTGTAGGAAATCAAACGATTAAATGTAATTGTTGGTCATTTGAAATCAAGCTCAAATTATAGGATGGACGGGGTATCCGAATTTTATTACTTCATTATTATATTAGAGCTAGAGATTAGGCCTCACCTCGATCATGGAGGTTTTAAACCTACATATATAATGAGACTCAATACATTTATACCTATTGACTATCAAATTGGACACTGCAGTTAGGACATGACATCATACATAGTTAATCCCTCAATTTTAGTTTTCTATAAAATGTCCTCTAGAATTCTTGATGCAAGTTTCACCAGGTAATTTGGACCTGTACAGTTCAAGCTTTTGGTTGGCAGCTTGTTAAGCTGGCACATTTTGTTATGCTCCAGCGATGCTTTTGAGATCCTCAGATTTTTTGTATCTTGTCAAAGGGTTCTTAAGAATCTAATCGTTGCATCTTGCGAAGAGAATATGGAAGCTGTTCAATCTTCAATTGCTAGCAAACTCTTGTTTCCTCTGTTCTGGCTTTCTAAGTCATTGTCTGCCGTCATGGGGTTCCAACATACATTTCAAGAAAATATTGCTTTTGAAGTAAAAAATGCAATTTTTTTTTATTGATGAATCACACATCTTACGTGTTTTTGACAATGAGTAAATATCATTACTCCCTTGTTTCTTCTACAAAGCTTCGTGTTAGAAAAAAAAAAAATGGTTTGTTGGGGCTATTTTAGCATAACTTTCAGTGGGACCCATTCGTTCATTTTGGAAGATCGAAATTGATTCGTGTTCTCCTCTGTGAGAACATTGAAATCATATATTTACTTGCTAAAAATGATAATTGGATGAATAAGAAATTGGAGTTCAAAGTAGACCATTTGGAAGGAGTCTACAAAGGCAAGTTTCATAGCATGAAATTGGAAAGTTTAAATGTTTAATTTGTATAAAACTATGTGCTAGAGGGAAAACTATATGTAGTTTGTTCTACATAGAAAGATTATAGAAGCAATGATCACCTTATATATGGTTAAACTTTGGAAGGATGTAATCATGTGTGACATAGAAGCTTTCTCCACGTGTACGCACAGGGAGTGCAAATCAATGATCGAACTTGTACATCGTACCTTGAACTTGTGTATGAACGCAACCTTCATACACGAATGTCAGACCAAATAGACCAAAAGTCGGCCCCTCGAGAGTTTCCATGTTTTGCTTTCTCTATCTAACCTTTGATATTCTAAAAACGTTGAAACTCCAATTTTATTTCCATTATAATTTGGAGTTAATGGCATGTTTATGGGCAGTTTAATTCTCAATTACAACCTACTCAAAAAGCCATTTTTCTTCAATACTGTACACGAAATTCTCTTAGATTCTCATAAGAAAAAGCTTCCAAATTCTGTTTTCCCGGTTCCAGTGTCTGTCAAATGCTCAGTGGTAGTGTTCTAATATATATTTAGTTCGTCGGAGTAATATCTGTAGTGCACAAATCTTACTAATTTTTCCGTTGTATCTTGAAAAACGGACTCAACGAAACATCAAACACTTACAGTAAGGGAGCAAATTCATTTGAAGGAAACAATGTTTACACATGCCTCGATTTGTTGGTTTCTTCCCTTTTAATTATTATACATTTCTGCAATTTATTTGAGATTCGAGTTCTTAGCTCTAATTCTCTCTCTGTCTATTATATAGTAATAAAATATACAGAATATTATATTGCAAATTTTTTTTTTGTTGGATGTTAAATACAAAATAATAGAGAAATTGTTCACAAAAATATGTTTGCTTTGTAAATCACGACAAGTGTACGGTTCGTTAACAAGTAATAAAGTGAAAATTGTAAAATTTCGAGTATCGTCTCACAAAGATTAATTTGATTTGATTTCTATTATCAAGACCTTAACCAAATATATTAAACTCAAGATGATTTTCGAGATTTTTCAATTAATCTATGACTATTATGTAATTTTAACTAAGATTACAAACTAAATGCAAAAACAACATTTAAATGCAAACAAGTTGAAGAAATTAATGAATGAAAAGCGTATTAAGATCCCGAATCATTAAGAAAAATTACTTTTAATCTCTATTTCACAATTCGATAACACGACGAATTAGTTGAAAAATCAATATTTCTAAATTATCCAATAATCTCTTTCGAATATAATTGAACATATTCTCACATATCATTTGACTATATTTCTATGATAAATACAATATACAAGAATGTATGACGTTTTGTAAACATTTAGATATTCACGTAAAGCATAGCGGTATATTTATATCCCCTATCGGACTCTACGATTATTTATACCTTGTAGAATATATTTCACTTCTTTCGAATGCATAAAATATATCACAAAACTCACATAATCACATGCATTTAATTATGGAGGCAAGAAAGTATATAAATCATTCAACATCCATCGATCGTGTTTGAATATCAAATTGCAAAATAAAGAGTTAAAAGGTCAAATTGCGAGGTTCATCATTCACCTAGTACATAAAAAGTCTAGCCTGACATGGATAAAATAAAATAACAATAAAAATAATAAAGAGAAGACATCACCCAAAAACTAGAAATTAGGCTTGAAATCTTAAATTTTGAATGAAATCCCTTGTTCTAGCTCTCTTCCTTACTCTTCAATGTTGTTTTTTTTTCTAAGAATGCGTAAACCCTCTTTTTGGACGAGATTAGGGTTATATAGGACGCCAAAATACCTTACCATAAGAGATTGGTTCGAATAAGGAAACTAGAAAATTTACGTCAAGAATGAACCATGCGACTGCATGGTATAAACCCATGCGACTGTATAGTAGATTTTTTTTCCATTTGGTTCACTTTAGTTCTCAAATTTTATTTCATTTACCATTTAGCCTTACTTCATTCTCCTTCTTCTCCTAACATTCCATGACACCATAATGTGTTACTTAGCTTAATTCCATGCTTGTTTTGTCAATTGGGTCATCTTCTGAATAATTGCATTCTGGTCATTTTTCGTTCGTTTTCGCATACTTTTCATTCCATCCATCAATGTAATCCTACAAACACAAATTATATCGAATTAAGTCATATTTCAACATATACATCAACAATTTTTCATGTTTTGTGACCTAAATATGTGCGCAAAACGCACTTATCAAATCCCCCAAGCTTGAACTATTGTTTGTCCTCAAACAAGATGTGGCTTAATCTACACAAAACATAGCTTAAAAATCTTCCGTGTCTTAGGATTGGAGCTTATTAAGAGACCATATGAACAACTATAGTCGTGCAAAATCGCATCAATCTCCATGTGTCATATGCAAAGCTCGACGTGTGTGTGTGTGTGTGAAAACTCATACCATCGTATCAGGATAATGGCGACTCATACCCGACCCAATGTAGTCAAATTTTTTGCTCTCATCTCTCGAAAGATACATATTCTCCCAAACTTATTTTTTTAACTCAATTATCCTGGGGTGTGTTCTAAGGTTGAACTCATTTATATGTATTCATTTCCATTTCGCAGTTCGGATGAATCATACTATCACAATTTCACACTTTAATAAGCAGATTCTCCTATTTTTGATTTCTTCAACCATTGATATTAAACTGAGCTAGTTGCCTCGCATTAGAAATATAGTCTTATCTACCGAGTGGTTGGAGCTAATCAATGCATTTCATACATAAGAGTATTATGTAATTTATCAATAGATAGATACCATTTTTTTTAATTTTCTTTAATATAACATCTTTCTATATAACCCTTGTAGCGAGGTTTGGGCCGATAACTCCCAAATCATGTGACCATAGGGTACCAGGTTTTAAACCATTACAGACTTAATCACTCGAGTTGTACAGACTCGAACAAATATCTTTGTTTATTCAATGATTAGTGTAGTGCCCCTTTTCTTTTAGATACCCAGTTTCTAAAGCTACACCCTAACTTGAAACGTTCACTTCGTTTTCATCTCATTAGTTTTAGATAATCCACACATAAAATCATGCACAGAACCCCTACTCATCTCAGTGTTCCCTTGCAACAGTTCAGTCACCTCCAAATTATTCTAAAAATTGGTCATAGTTTAGCACAAAAGATATTTTTCGGGTATAATCTCTATGTTCAATTATTTCTAAGCAATGAGTCAAATCGTTAGCCCAATATACAAGTATGAGTGTTGTGTGCAAAATAAATCAAGTTTCACATTAACATGTATCGATCAAACTGATAATGCACAATTTTCATCATGCATGGCCCGTACATAGTCCAACATCTAACATTATGGTCAGCAGAATTGTTAAACTCACACAAGCACACAAAATTGTAAACTACTATTGAAAATGCAACAGCAAAACTCAGAATAACTCAACAACAAATGGAGAACTCTCTCTCTCTCTCTCTCTCTCTCTCTCTATTTTCACACAATTACACAAAAATAAAAATTGCAGTAACATGATGAATGACATATTGACATATTTCCTTGGCATATTCCCACACTCAAACGTATATAGAACATTATCCTCAATATTTAAAGAATAATAAAATGCAAACTTAGCAACGCATAAAATTAAAGACAAATTCACAGAAGATAATTAACAAAGGGTGAGGAACACTCGCCTGATCGATGGGGATGCGAATCTAAAGATGGTGGATGAAAAGAAATGTGGACCATCCATATGCTCTTTTATTACTTGTACAGAAAATAAAAAAAATAATCTTATTAAAAATTATAAAAAAAAATTGAAAAAGAAATTTATAAACTAATGCATAAAGCGAAATAAATAAAAGGAAGAATTATTGGGTTGCCTCCCAACCAGCACTAAGTTATAGTCTATAACTCGAATTTTGCACAAGTGTATCATGGCACTTTGAATATGGCTTTAGAAGTCTGGCTTAGCTTGCTCAATTTGACTTTGTTCCATATTGCAACTTTTCTCCAAATTTTACCCTTGTCCGTTTCCAAGTAGTATGACTTTCCGCGATCACCCATGTCAAACTCAATAGTGTACACCTCAATTTCTTCATAAGGTTTAATCACAAACTCAATTTTTGAGCAAACGATGAAGTTGAGGGATTGCATGCTAATTTCCTCTTCTTTGAATGCTACTATTTCTGTTTGGTCGGTAACGATTGATTTCTCGATATTTTCATGCTCCTCTTCTTTAGTTGAAGTTTTCTCGAGTTCAACGTCTGTATCCAAAATATTTGACAAAGAAACAATGACATCTTCATGGAAAGTCTCCTCTTCTTACTGTATTTGTTGAAAGTCCGGTAGACATAATTCCCTTAATTGATAGTCATTAATAACTGGTGGAAGAAATAATTTCATAGGCAAATCTCCCATTTGAAGTTTTGGTGAGAGAAATAATGCAAGAGGCAAGTCACTCAAGATAGTTTCATCAAGTTCATATTCCGTTTTTATATCTCGTAACCACTGTCCTATAATGAAATCTCCCACAAGCATATCTCTCTCATCAATTTCTTGAACTGCCAATTGTTGTTGCCTTGTGACGAAGTCACATACGAGCATTTTATTGAAATCAACCACAGTCATCGTTTATTCTATTGCTTTTTTTTCCTTTTCTATATCATGAAAAAAGAAAACAAAAACTAAAATAGAAAAAACTAGATAAATAAAAATATAAGAATACAAGTAGAAGTTTAAATTAGTGCCTAAATAATAAAAATCAAATTAAAACTCAATCCCCGGCAACGGTGCCAAAAATTTGTTCACGAAAATATGTTCGCTTTGTAAATCACGGCAAGTGCACGGTTCGTTAACAAGTAATAAAGTGGAAATTGTAAAATCTCGAGTATCGCCCCATGAGAATTGATCTGATTTGATTTCTATTATCCAGACTTTAACCGAATCTATTAAACTCAAGATGATTTTCTAGATTTTTCGATTAAACTATGACATTATGCAATTTAAACTAAGATTATGAACTAAATGCAAAAACAACGTTTAAACGAAAACAAGTTGAAGAAATGAATGAATAAAAATCGCACTAGGATCCCGAATCAACAAGCAAAATCACTTTTAATATCTATTTCACAATTGGATAACACGATGAATTGGTTGAAGAATCAATATTTCTAAATTATCCAATAATATCTTTCGAGTAGAAGTGAACATATTCTCGCATATCATTTGACTATATTTCTATGACAAATACAATATACAAGAATGCATAACGTTTTGTAAACACTTAGATATTCACGTAAAGCATAGATGTATATTTATATCCCATATCGGATCCTACAATGATTTATACCTTGTAGAATCTATTTCCCTTCTTTCGAATGCATAAAATATATCACAAAAACTCATATAATCACATGCATTTAATTATGGAGGCAAGAAAATGTATATAAATCATTCAACATCCATCGATCGTGTTTGAATATCAAATTGCAAAATAAAGAGTTAAAAGGTCATATTGCGAGGTTCATCGTTCACCTAGTACATAAAAAATCTAGCCTAGCATGGATAAAATAAAAGAACTATAAAAATAATAAAGAGAAGACATCACCCAAAAACTAGAAATTAGGCTTGAAATCTTAAATTTTGAATGAAATTTCTTGTTCTACCCATCCTCCTTGCTCTTCAATATTGTTTTTTTTTCTCTAAGAATGTGTAAACCCTCTTTTTGGACAAGATTAGGGTTATATAGGGTGTCAAAATACCTTACCATAAGAGATTGGTTTGAATAAAGAAACCAGAAAATTCGCGCCCAAAATGAACCATGTGATTGCATAGTATAAACCCATGCGACAACATGGTTATAAAAATTCGGCATTGTTCTTCTCTCGTTGGTGCTTGGGCGACTGCATGAACTTTCTACCATGCAGTCGCATGGTAGAAATTATTTTCCATTTGGCTCACTTTGGTTCCCAAATTTTATTTCATTTACCTTTTAGCCTTGCTTCCTTCTCCTTCTCTTTCTTCTCCTAACATTCCATGATATTACAATGTGTTACTTAGCTCAATTCCATGCTTATTTCGCCATTCGGGTCATCTTCTGAATAATTGCATTTTGGTCCCCCGAAGTTTCATTTTCTTCCATTTTGATCATTTTTCCGTTCATTTTCGCATACTCTTCATTCCATCCATCAATGTAATCCTATAAATACAACTTATATTGAATTAAGACATATTTCAACATATACATCAACAATTTTTCATATTTTGTGACCTAAATAAGTGCACAAAATGCACTTATCAGAAATCAATACAAGTATATAACGTGGTTCAACGATATGCCTACCTCCACAAGGAGTGAAGCAAAGATTTTTATTCAGTAGAATAATATGGTTACATCATTAGTATTTATACTAACTTTAGCTCAAGCCCATATAAGACATTAGGGCCCTTACAAGAAAAATACACCTTGAATTAAACCCACAAAGCCGATGTCATCGCTTCGCTCCCCTCACTCCACTCTGATCCAGTACGATCATTTTGATCTAGTAAATTTGTGTTCCACTTTGTATGAGTAACATATACAACATGTCTAACACTTTGTACAGTTAAGAACAGCTCTAATAGTGGCCATGATGAGCATGATCAGATAGGATAACACAATCTGCATTTAGATCGCCCAGAGAATGTAGATGCATGGATTGTTGTACAGGTAATTGGGACAATAAAAGAACAAATGTAAAACTCACTCACCACTTTCAACCAAGTTACGTACTCTTCACATGAAAGTAGAGATTTTAGCAAAACTTCTCGAGTTGAATAGGTTATCTTCTGTGATTGCTTGCTTTCAAGGATTTTGTTAGGCGCATAGTTAGAATTGGACAATATATATGCAAGCAATAATAATGTAAGAACAAAACTATCAACTTCAAAAGCTGAACCTATTAAAAAGGTTAAATCATGTGTTGACATATGCTAGAATTTCTTAATTTTTTTATCTCAATGCATTTTTTCTTGAAGAAGATCAGTTTCTCGAGACCTTATCAAATGAAAAAGCTCTCAACGCTTTGCAATTTGGTGGTGATTTGATGGGAGCAAGAGAGGCCTCAAATGATGTTTATGATGATGTTGATGTTACATATGAGGAAGAGATGCACCTTATAGGGAAAAAGACAACTTATGGCATAGATAAGGATTTTAAAAATTGTAATCTTAAGAGGAAATGACATTTAGCGATCACAGATCTTGAGGCTTTCTTCACAACGGCTCAAAAATGAGCAACTGTGTCTAAAGAAATCTTTATTAATGGAATTTTCCAAAGGTGAAAATATTGAAGTAGCTTTCTTTCTTAGATAGCTTTTGAATCAGCTCGTCAAGCCACACGGGTTGGCTCAGGCTCTGACCAACACCCCAAAGTGGGTCTCTGCCCGAGCCATGAGTCGTTCCTGATTGGGCTTTTCTCAAGTCGAGCCACGGGTTACCTGAGCCGACAAGCAAAATTGGCACTCCTAGGATTAGTTTTAAATTCAAGAAATAAGTGTTAATTATTAATTTAATTAAACATAATCTACAAACCAATTTCATTTTCAAATCATGATTCCCTCTCTATCTTCTCTCTTTTACCACCCTTATTACCCAGCCACCCTTGCAACCCCATTCAAATCCACCTTTCTTTACCTTCTCCACTTTCGGCACTATGCAATATCTTGTCAAAATCGGTGTTGCATATTTTGATCAAAATGATGGAAGCCCATGGTAGCAATAGATGCGGCATCGTATGGGGGTGCCGAAAAAGGTGGTCTGCGACAGTGGGGCTTATTGTCGGCGTCGAAAATTGTGACTGAAATGTGAGTATTCGATGTGAGTGAAGAACATGTTTGTAAAATTGGATTATGTGTGTTGTTTGATGATATAAGACCGTGAATAGATGCTCATTGATGAGTATGGTCGACCGGTATAGTGGTACCGACAAGGGCATCGCAAGAGAAGGTGGTGTCGCCAAAAAACAATCTCCAGTTATTGATTCTTGACCTGATTTCTAGTGCATTTTGGGACGATATGAGGTCGAAATATGGTTGGGGTTTGTAGAGGAGGTTGAGGTGGTCATGTTGGTGGTGGAGTCAGGCAGCTTGTGTGGTGTTTGGCCGATGTTTAGAGGCTCCAAGGTGGCGCGCGATAGTTCTACTTTGCCACATGCCGCTGCTTGCAGTTGTAAGAAGTGCGATCTACGTATGGTAGTGGTGGTGCATTGATGCCAGTGGTATTAGTTGGGATTTATTGAAGGTGATGGTGGTGATGATTATTGTTGTGGATTTGAGATAAAAGTAGTACTTATAATTGTGGTTTCGAGTAGAATGTGGTAGCGATGGTGCATTGGATGTGATGGTGGTGGTGACTGGGTGGATTGTGGTGTTGGTCTGTGGTGTGTGCAGATTTGTTTGTGGTGACCATCTGTGACCAATTATATATTTATTGTGACGGTTGTGATCAATTATGTGTTAATTGTGGCTGATTGTGATTTGATTAATACAATCACGATTAAAATTGACCTAGTCATAGACAGACAATTTTGATAATATTTAGTCGCATAGAAGACAAATTTGGTGACAATTAGTCACAGATAACATCGGTTAATGACTTGATTACATACGATCACAAAATTAGATGTTCACATACAGTCACGCCGAAGGCAAATTTGATCACAAAAAATCATATTGAAGACAAATTTGTTACAGTTAGTCACATATAACACAAGTTAATGACTTTGTTACATACAATCACAAATTAGACGATTACAGACAATCACACTTAAAACAAATTTGATCAAGTTAGTCACATATAAGACTTGTCTGGTCACAAAAAATAAATCTGACCACGGATAAAACAGTTAATTCGTGGGTGGGGTGGTTTCCATGGGGTTACGTGTAATCTTCAAAAAATGTTTTCAAGTTCCGAAAATTTTCTATGGGATGGAATGGAGTGAGTTGGGGTAGGATGAGGTCGATGGGGATGGTTCCACCAGGTCGGGTGTAATATTAAGAAGAGGTTTTCAATTTTTGGAATTTTTTTAGGGATTGCGTGGGTGAGCTAGAGGGTCTGTGGGATGGAGGATCGGATATAATGTATGTCAATTATATATATATAAACTATATTATGTAGAGAGAAAAAAATTTAATGGATATATATATATATATATATAGAATTAACACTTAGCCTGTGATACCCATTAAGATTTGTATTCTCATTCTTCTACTTATTTTTAATCACACATTTTTAATAAAATAATATTTTTCATCACATCAATAACTTTTTCTTTTATTTCAACCACACATTGTTCATCAATCTACTATTTTAAAATACATTTTTTCAAAGTAATATGATTCCAACACACCCTTGTTTTGAAACGTGATAGTTACAGTATAGCAGTTATTTATTGCAGTTATTTATTGTTGGTTAGAATTTACAAACAAGAAAGTTCATTCCTTACGTTGTTTAGCCCACGCGTTAAATTCATCTCTGCTCGCTGAACCGTCAAAGTCCCCGTCTCGAGAAAAAAAAAATGAAGTTTAGGGTTTTCTTGATACTCGCTCTTCTCATTTTCTCTTCGTCGTGTCTACAAGGTATGACTATCGTAGATCTGATCCGTTTCATTTCAACCCTCTCAACGCTGCTTGAAGTTTGGATCTTTTTTTTGTATCAATGTATTGCTGATCCATGTCAATTTGAATCTTCGCTCTTGAACAATTTTGATTCGAACTTGATTTTTATGTTGTTTCAGTTTTAAGCTGTTGCATTTGTCAGATCTTGGTTCTATTTTCTTGTCTATCTATTTGAATTGTGTTTGTTGAATGGATCGTTTTTTAATTCTGGTTGACTGTATTGTTATGTATATTAGATTCCAGAGCAAGAACTTTATTTTCTGAGACTTCTGTGGAGAAAAAAAAAATAGAATTTTTTTCCCTTTATATTTCTGGTTTGAATGTTGAAAGTAAAATATAATTATTATTCAATATGTATATATTATGGATTCCAAGCATAAGGTGCTTTTGGCCGATAAGAATGTAAAAATAGTGTTAAGTTGATAGTTATGGTAGATTAAGGTGGATGGTGTTTTTAATGTTTATTCAAATAAATGTCATTTGCAATATTATCAGTATAACAGTACTTGAGCATGTATGTAGAAAAATTATAGTGAACGACATATTTAAATAAAAGATCAAATAATATTGTCCATCCTAATCCTATCTACCTAGTGATCTTTTGTAATTTTATGTTAAGTTTCTTATCTTGTCTAATCCGATGTGCCAAAGGCAATCAAGGGGGTTAATTATCTGCCATTTGTTTAGTTTCAGTTGTTTGTGACTCTGCGTTTCTTATTACCTTTTCCAGTTGATGTATTACTGAGCACTTGGTTTGTGGATTGTCCTTAATTATTTGGTGTGCTGACATCTAACTACATACTGTATCTGAAACTTTGATAACCACATGTCTTTTGTTTGATAGTTGCAAGAAGCGAATCAGAACCAGATCCAGATGTAGTTGAAACTGACAGAGGAGATCTTGGGATCGTTGGAGAGGATATTCAAGATTTTGGTGGTGGAAGTTTCAGTCCAGCTCCAGGAGTAGAAACAATTTGTGTTTTCCCCAAAAACCCTTCTAAATGTGAGGGTTCATTATTATGCTATTTTACCCTTCTTCATAGCTAGTGTTTCTCTGTTGTTCCTTGTTGTATTGTTTTCTACATTTTATTGAAGCTGCTTATTCAAGAGATGTAGCTCTAATTAGATTTCCTTTCCAGTGGTTGTGGCTGGGGAAGAAGGTGAACTTCTGGTTGGAATTAAGAATGAAGGTAAAGACATGCCCAAGTAATTGAATGTGTGTCTGTTTTTACTACTTGATATATCTATCCTAGCTGTTTATAATTGTTGTACTAGATGGTGTCAAATATGTGGATAGATAAATGATTTATCTTGTTTCTTTTATTTTTAATAAACAGGGGGATCAACTATAAATGTTATTGCAATCCAGGCCACTGTTCATCTTCCCTTTGATCACCAGTATTTGGTTCAAAATCTTTCTGCTCAGGTATCTTCTGTTTAGTTTTCTGAGCATTATGCATGTGCCTTTCATCCATGAATGTAAAATTTCCTTGATATATTCTCTGGGTCAAGGGCAATATTTAGTTGTACAGATGGTCTTGTGATTGTATTACAGCTCATCAATTTTGTGCATGGAACTGTCTTAAATCTATGTGCATAATGAATGAATAATTTTTATTGCGGCATTGTGTTAATGGGTAATAAATAATAATTCTTCTAACTTCTTGCTTCCAGCAAGCTGTTATTCAATGGGGCCATTATGTATATTCCTGCAAGACTTGTTTAGGGAGTGACATGGAAATTTCAATTTCAAGATGAATTGATCGGAGTTAAATCCATATCATGTATCACCAAGAAAAGATGAAATGATTTTATTTTTGTCCAAAAACGTCTAGATCTATAAAAAATTAAGAATTTGATATCTGGCCCGGAGATTCTTGTTAATAGGACAAGCGTCATTTAGGGATGGCAAAAAAGCTCACCGGCTCGGGCTCGGTTACAACAAGCCGAGGCTCGTGCCGAGCCTCATTTTTTGACCGGGCTTAGCTCGGCTCGGCTCGGCTCGGCTCGGCTCGGCTCAGGCCCAAAAAAGCTCGACACAAAAAAGCTCAAACCGAGCCCGAGCTTTTTTATTTAATTTATAGTACGTATAAATCGCACAAATTTTAAATTTTTTAAGTAAAAAATGTAAATTTGACATTTAAAAAAAAAAAAAAATCGAGCTGGCCCGAGCTTGGCTCGGCTCAGACCGAAAGCTCAGGCCAAGCCTCATTTTTTTTGCCAGGCTCGAGCTGAGCTCGAGCTTTTTTTTCGGCTCGGCTCGTTGACATAGCTAGCGTCATTAGTTATAGTGTTTGTTGGTCATCTATTGTGTAATTGTCATATCAATTTGAATCTTTTCAACTTGGGCAAGGGCAGATACTTGAGACAATTACCTGCCTCAAAACACCCAGCTCGTGAATTGATCAATAACCTCTTACAAATTACAAGTCCTCTGATCCTGAGGTGAGGGTGCGATGCCTATCGAAATCACAATGCAAAACCGGATCCATGTCATGTTCTCTATTCCCTTTGAATTTGACGTATGGATTTGCAGTTGTTTTCAGGAATATTCACCACTACAAGTTTGTAATTCTGTAGTTAGGTCCTACATAGCATTTGTTGGGTATGTGCTTGTGAGATACAGATGGGAGAGAATGTGTGAGCAAGAGAATTTAATTAGTATTTCATTTGGGCGCTCTCTATGAACTTTGGAGCTTCGAATATTGCTTTATGCTATAAGTATCCTCCAATTCTGGATTGTGAATTGCCTATTGAATTTTGAATCACAGTTGTCTAATATGATTCTTAGATGACTTTTGATAGTAATTTGCATATTGCCATTTTCTAGGCTTTTAACAACGCTTCAGTCCCTCCTTCTGCTCAAGCAAGTTTCCCCTACATATTTGCTGTGAGCAAATTTTTACAGGCAAGTATGCTGTATTGCTAAAGTTCATCAATCAGGTTTGTGCTGCACAGAGTGTGTAAATTTCATGCACTGGCCAATTTTTCTTTATCTTGCAGCCTGGTGCATTTGATCTGGTTGGCACAATTGTTTACGAGATCGATCAAAATCCATACCAGAGCACCTTCTACAATGGAACAATTGAAGTTGCTGAGGCAGGTGGCCTACTCAGTGTTGAGTCCGTTTTCCTGTTTTGCCTTGGAATTGCCCTTCTTGGTCTTCTTGGATTTTGGATACGTGGCCAGATAAAGAATTTCTCAAAGGTAACTGCATATTCCTGTGGTTATATATTTTGTCTTTTTTTTTCCCCAATAAATTTTACCCAAACTGCAAATATAATATTATTTTGAGGTGGATGGTGCATTTTTCTTCCTAAAAATATTATCTTATCCACCTTCTTTTCAGCAAGATCTAAACAGTTATGAAACTGTCAAAATCTTGGTAGTGATTATTGAGTGATGCTGCGGGGTATAGATGGCTGCTATAGCAGCGGATATTGGCCAGAGATGATCACATCTATTTTGTGGGATTTAATGCTAAAAGTGTTAAAACTATAGTTAGTCTGAGTTCTAACTAGAGAACCGAGCCATGCCAGACTCGGAAAATAAACAAAAAGTAGGAAGTATGATGTTTTTAACTTATCATCTTCTGGATTTACTTTTTCCTGTGAATTTATACCTCTCATTAGAAAGATGTCAAACAGCAAACTGAAGAATTGGTTCACCGCCAATCATTTAGCCAACTGAATTTTTTTGTAATAGACCGAACCTATTGTTCTAACTCCCTTTTGTTTTCGCACCTCTCTTGAAAATTAGAAAACAAAGAGGGCACCGAAGGTGGAGGTCGGAACCGGGACTACCGATGCTTCAATGGATGAGTGGTTGCAGGTTTGTATTTCATGCATCGTGACACAATTTTATTTTTATTTTTTTAATTAATTGTCACTCTGAGGTCTTGTATTTTCAGGGAACTGCTTATACTCAGTCTCAATCCAGCAAATCAAAGAAGAAGAAGTAAACGAGCATGCTCGAACAGTCTACTGTAGGCAGCAGCAGTACGATGAGCAATGATTTTTGTAACACAGCTTAGGTGGCGCATCTATTTGAGGAATAGATAGAATTACCTGCCTTGCTGTTGTAGCATTAGGAAAGAACTTTTACATTTTTCGTTAGTGGCAATTCTGAAAATTGAGCCATTTTATATGCCGGACCGAGAGTTGACATAGCGTTCTGCAGTTTTGTTAAAACATGACAATGGTGTTAGATTATGATCTCATTTCGTCAATTTTATTTATGTTCCTCATTGGTTTCTGTCGCGTATGTTCATGTTGACTTTTTTCCCCCCCTCGAAAATCAAGTTATATAGATCCATTCCATAATCCCGTAGGATTGTGGTTGGACATATTATCAACGTTAAGTGGTACGATGATTTGGTACAATCCACGGTCCATGCAAGGTAAGCATGCCCCAAGTATATCTATCCCGAATCCTCCTAGAGAAATATACTTCAGTGAATGGTTCTTGTTCAAATTAGACATGTCGAATGTTGAGATGGTCCGACATCCGTTCACCCATTCTATTGCTCTCTAATCTTGACATTCGAGGTGTTGTAATTTGAGTGATTCGATTTTTGAAGTGTTGTGATTTGAATAAGTGGTTTTATTACATATACGATCGTGACATTGAAATATTTTTCTTCCCGACATGGCCATAATGGAAATTCAATTGACATAGCCATTAAAAATTAAATTAAACTAACTCATTGCAACAATAAATTACGTTTGCAATCTGGCAGCGGCGCATCATTTATGGCCATATTTAACTTTTTATTTTTTTAAAAAAAAATAATCCTTTAAATTGGACCACTCACATTATACGATTCAATCATGCTTTATCCTCCATGTTTATTGCAATTAAATTCAAATATGAAGAGCTCTCCTTGATTAAAATTAATTTTTTTATTGAATATTTTCCTTTTTAGTTTAAATCCAATCTCGTTAATTTTGTTATTACACTAAAATGAGTAAAAATAACTGTTGATTTGCAATAGAATTTGGGTGTTTTAGTTATTAATTTGATACACAAAAAAGAGACTCGTATATATTTACATAAATGAATACATATACACGATTTTATTTTGGATCGAGTCGAGGGACGTGAGGCTTTTAAGAGGCTATAAATCACACCAATAATGCAATATTCATAAATATGTTGGTCCCTTCAATAAAATGGCAATTTACAAATGAAAAACCAAAGCTTAAAAATATTTTTTTTAAGTCCTTGAGGAATATAGTTGGATGGAGAAATATTGTCCACATTCCCCACCCCCCCCCCCCCCCCCAAAAAAAAAAGACTCCCCAATTAATGCTCAAGACTTCTTTTTTCCTCTATATTTGAAAATATAACAAATGGTGTGTTAAACTAAGAAACCCGACAAATTAGTCGTGTAACTTCGGGAGAAGGAACGACTCCTTACAAAAAATAGTACTTGTATCATACGACGAATTCGTGATTTCAAAATTGTTTATTTTAGTATGACCCTAAAATTTTTCCAATTTTTTTTAACTCATTTTTTATAGAATATAAATTTGTTTTTGTTTTTGTTTTTGTGTTGTTGGTTATCATTAGAAATCAATGATTGCTTATTTATTAGTCAAATCACTCAAAATGTCAACAATTTCAAACGAATTTTGGAACATCGTTATCTTGATTTAAGAAAAAAAAAAAAAACTCGTGTTATCAACATAATTATTGAATCTTAGTTAATACATTGTTCTACGTGGTTCAACAACTTCGACTCTACTTTCCATAGCCTCTCAAAAGGTCGGACTAAGAATCAAATTTGTTATAGCTCGATGATTAGCATAAAACTTATCATAACCCTAAAATCTTTATTACACACATGACCAACTTCAGTTCTATTACCAATTTGAAAAGCAAGCAAAAACTAAATTGTATATATATATATATATTAAAGCAAAGCATACTTAATTAGTTGGAGTATCTTTTTCAAGTTGCCAACATCCCAATTTGAGTGAAAGCACATGCACATTTCGGTGCTTCTCATTCAACCTTAATTCCTAATTGACATTAACTTTGTTTGGTGCAACCACACACAAGATAATAAATAAATAGATAATGCTTCAATACGATCAATTGCATTCAGACACTCAGTTATACAACCAAAAAAATAAAAATTTATACTTTCATTTTGTAAGTAAAATTTAAAGTCGAGACGTTTTTCTATCTCGACACGATGTTTAAATTAAGCCCTCGTTTGAAAGCCCCATTTGGAGGAAAAAAAAAAAAAAAAGTGATTTGAGAATGTGTGATTGAAAAAAAAGGAAGATTTTTAGATTTACGTGTAGAATTATTTTACGGGATAATGTGATTAAAAATGAGTTCTGAAAAAATGAATATCGAGAAAATGGAGTCCAAACAAGGGCTAAATATCTAAAATGGCGCGAAATTTTTTTTATTTTTTTATTGTATTTTATTTTCTTCAACACAAATTATTATTGTGTATATACAATATAATTATAAAGCAATAATTTATATGGCGTTTTACATCAACGGTGCCGACTATCATCTATCATAGAATTATATAGTTTTGAAAAATAAAAATAAAAAATTCACGGGAAGTTGACATTCATCTTATCTGCTTCCCAACTGTGGGATTGTTAGACTCAATAATTAAAAAGTAAAATATACCTTGTCAACTCCCCCGTGAGATTTCCGTAAATTCATTTTCTTTTTTTTTTCACGTAATGATTCGAGCAAATTCAATTCTAATCGTCACCACCAATTTATGAAACATGTACGATAGTGAAATTGTACTCACTTTGCACCTTTAACGAGAAAATGAATCCGACTTGCAAGTGAAATGATGTGTTGTGTTAACATATAGACGAAGTGGTTTCGTAACGCAAACATGGATTTCATAAAGCAAAGAGGAGGCAAGCAGATTTGTAGACAATAATAAAAAAAAAAAAAAGGACAATTGTGCAGGTGAAACCTCATTAATTCAATGAAACTAATGGCCTTTGATACTCCCATTTTTCAGCTAATTTTTTTTTTTCTTTGTAGTCAAGATCAATGGAACCTAACTTCATGTGATCACAATAAGTTCATTGTCGGTGTGATCACCACAAAATCACTTGCCTGAATTACTATATATAACAAACTTTTCTTTCACTAAACACTCACCAAACAAGCTTCTGTATTCTGGGGCTTGCCCTTATTTCTAGGGCTATTTCTCTTCTCCCTCTCTCTACTGTCTTCGGGGATCGACCTTGAAAGAAGGTCCCAATGCGGGTTCATTCGCTTTGCCGAGGGGCCCTTCTGGGCTTCTTTGTGTTCTTGTTATTCGCAGCGAGCTTCTGCCACGGAGATGCAAAGACCATAGAAGTTGTGGGGGTGGGAGAATGTGCTGACTGCAAGGAGAATAACATTAAGACGAGTCAGGCTGTTTCAGGTACTATGACTATCTAGACTGATGACTGCATCTATTGACACGATAACACAATAGATGGTATAATACGATATTATCCAGTACCATAGAATCCATCTTACCAACAAGTCACATTGTGTACCACTGTATATGAATGCTATTCCTCTTTGGACTCCTGTAAAAAATGATCACGTAGCTTTGCATATTTACACTTCACCAATAAGCATTCATTTTTTTGCAGGGCTTAGGGTAACCATTGATTGCAAGCTTCAAAATGGAGAAATAAAAAGAGTGGGAGTTGGAGAGCTTGATAAAGAAGGAAACTTCAAGGTTTCACTTCCTGAGGAGATTGTTCAAGATGGAAAACTCAAAGAGGAATGTTATGCGCAGCTTCATAGCGCATCGGCAGCACCATGTCCAGCTCACAATGGCCTTGAGGACTCTAAGGTTGTCCTAAAGTCGATAACCAATGGAAAACACACATTCAGCCCTAACGGAAATCTCAAATTCTCCACTGCATTGTGCACTTCTGCATTCTTGTGGCCATTCTTTAAGTATCCACCTTTGCCCAAAAGTCATCCATGGAAGAAACACTTCCCTAAGGTTTACCATGCACCATTGAAAAACTTCGGACACCCGGGGCATCTTCCCATTTACAAAAAGCCACTTCCTCCCCCATTTCCCATTTACAAAAAGCCACTTCCTCCCCCATTTCCCATTTACAAAAAGCCACTTCCTCCCCCATTTCCCATTTACAAAAAGCCACTTCCTCCCCCCATCCCCATCTACAAGCCGAAGCCACTTCCTCCTCACGTCCCCATCTACAAGCCGAAGCCACTTCCTCCTCACGTCCCCATCTACAAGCCGAAGCCACTTCCTCCTCACGTCCCCATCTACAAGCCGAAGCCACTTCCACCCCCAATTCCAATCTACAAACCAAAGCCAAAGCCACCAGTTTACAAACCTCCGGTGGTAAAGCCGCTTCCACCACCAGTTCCAATCTACAAACCAAAGCCAAAGCCACCAGTTTACAAACCTCCGGTGGTAAAGCCGCTTCCACCACCAGTTCCAATCTACAAACCAAAGCCAAAGCCACCAGTTTACAAACCTCCGATAGTGAAGCCGTTTCCACCACCAGTTCCAATCTACAAGCCAAAGCCACCAATTTACAAACCTCCGATAGTAAAGCCACCTCCACCACCAGTTCCAATCTACAAACCAAAGCCACCAATTTACATCCCTCCAATAGTAAAGCCACTCCCACCACCAATTCCAATTTATAAACCACTCCCACCATTCTACAAGAAACCATGCCCTCCATTCCCTAAGCTTCCTCCATTCCACCATCCTAAATTCGGATACTTCCCTCCCCACCCTCCCTTCATTCCTCAACCATAGACTTTCGAAAGGGGGTAACTATAAGTAGGTTACTTTGTTTGTTTCATTTCATTTGCTTAAAGGGTGAAAGCAATTAAAACTTTCCATTAATAAAATAAAATTCAGAGGTTCAGAGTGAAAGAATTATCAAGAAAACATCGCTAGTGACATAGAAAGATGAAATTTCTCGAGTTTCAATTGCTGTGTGATTACCATGAAGTTCTCCTGTATTAGCTTGTTCAATTGGGGTGGTGAGAAGATCAAATGTTTGTAAAAAAATTTAAGATCGTATGCATTCCAAAAGTTTCTAATGTATTTTGTATCACCATAGATTTGCATGTGGTGATATTAAGATCACATTTAATAATTCTGTTGTTCAAGATTTCAAGTACAGTACTGTTCTAGATTGGTTTTCGAGATGACATTGTCAAAGTTCATAATGTATGATAGTAATAGCACCACCATCAATGATGCCTCACCTACTATGCTGGTTAAAAAAATGAAAGAAAAAAAAAAAAAAAAAAACTCTGAAAACCCAAAGTAACTTCCAAAAAAAGTTGAAACCCATTTGGCAAAGAAGCGTGCTATTAAGAATATACAACATATTTTTCTGAAAATATACAGAAGATAACGTACCTGGACTACAAGTAAACACAAAGAATCCTCGTTTTCAATAAACTGACCATCATCGCATTCAAACAGGGACAAATTACTGTATTTCCTGAATAATCAATCGGTAAAACTGGTTAATAATGCAAAATATACCCATTGCCATGGGCGGACCCCCCGGGGGTGGGGGCCAACTTTTGAGTTTTTTTTTTTTTTTTAATCATGTTTGGTATCGACTGAAATTTAAATTTTAATTTAAATCAAAGTTAACAATTAATTTTAATAACGTATTTCATAGAATTCATAACTGTTTAATTTTTATCAAAATTTACTAAAAATTTGATTTTAATCTCCACCAAACAGGCGAAAATCAAAATAAATTTGATATACTAATTTTAAAATTATCTAACGATCGTAAGCTAATCGAATCTACAAATTGCTTATATCATTTCGAAATTTATTTCAAGAACTACAATTATGGGTATATCAAATAGTTCAAACATATATCGAAAATAGTTAAAAATACATTAAACGTGAGTCTTTAAAAAGACGTATAACTCCCATTTAAAAAAAATCAATAATTTCATTAACATTTATTATTTTTACGATATAAATTTCTCAATATAATTTTCATCATTTTATTAGAAAGTTTTCAAACATTTTCGAAATTTTACATTCGAAAAAGTGATATTTCATGTAAATTTTCGGATATAAAATTACATGGGGTATGATTTTTTTGGACATAAATATTCAATTGTAAAATTTCTTCCAACTTCTTTGCAAGCTCGATTCTGCCCCCAATGTTAAACTTCTGCGCCCACCCCTGCCCATTCAAGTTCTTCTCATCCTTTAGTTATACACGGATTATTTACCTAAAATTTTGATTGAAGAAGAACAAGCTAACAACGTTGATTGACGAGTCACTTCATTCTCGAGCAGAAAAGCAGAGTGATTTGGGCCTTTTGAGGGTCAAAAGGTGGCTGTTACCTCACGGCGGATTGGCCCAACTTGGTTGACAGAGCTAAAAAGTCCAGTTGCTTTAAAAGGGTAGATTTCATGGGAAGAATGCATGGTTCAGGGGTTTACTTTCATGAAATCAAAAATCAGACCCCAAAGTTTAATTTTGCAAAACTCAGGTTTTTCAATGAATGAATTAATTATATTTTACAATTAATCTATTAAATTAAATATTTAATTGTAATATAATATAATTGACCCGTATCCACCCCCCACCACCACCACCACCACCACCACTCCGACGACTACTCCGGCGACCGTTCTCCGGCCATGATTAATTCCGACGACTATTTTCCGGCGATTATTTTCCGACGATCGTAGCTTCGATTGCAAGGTCACAGACAAATTTAATTTCGGTCACAGATTATTTTCGAGGTCACAGGTCAAAAAATTTTGTACGTCACAGATTTTTTCGAAATCCCACATATCTAAAATTTTATAGGTCACAGAAATTTTGTAGGTCACGGATTTTTTCGAAATCACAGTCACAGTCACAATTTTGAGGTCACAGACACCCACCCACCTAGGTCACAGACACCCACTTAGGTCACAGACACCCACGAACCCTGCCGCCACCACAGCCAACATCCCAACCACCACCAAAAAATATTAGATCCACAGAAACACACATTAACACCACACAGTCGTAGCTCAACCTCCACCGTAGCACCATTTTGAGGTCACAAACACCCACCCACCTAGGTCACACAATTTTGAGGTCACAGACACCCACGAACGCTGCCGCCACCACAGCCAACTTAGGTCACCACGCAAATCTGCAACCCACCACCATACAAACACACATCAACACCATCAGATCTGAGATTGAATAAAAAATAAAAAAAATTAAAAAAAAAACTTGCAGCAGCGTCGCCGCTGCTGGGTCCCAGCCAACGGCGACGCTGCTGTCGGTGTGTGCGACACAGCAGCGGTGTCGCTACTGTGTCGCACAGCGCAGCAGCGACAGCGTCGCCGCTGCTGGGTCCCAGCAGCGGCGACGCTGCTGTCGGTGTGTGAGACACAGCAGCGGTGTCGCTGCTGTGTCGCACAGCACAGCGGCGTCGCTGCTGCGTCATCGCACAGCACAGCAGCGTCGCTGCTGCGTGACGCAGCAGCGACACCGCTGCTGTGTCGCACAGGGGGAGGGGGAAAGAAAGGAGGAGAGGCAGCAGCAGATCGGAGGGGGGAAGAAAGGAGGAGAGGAGGGTGGAGGCGGCGACGGGCGGTGGTGGCGATGGCGGCGGTGGTGGCGATGGCGGCGGCGGCGGCGGGCGGTGGTGGCGGCGGGTGAGGGAGGGAGGGAGGATATGAAATGAATTAGGGTTTAAATAGGATGTTATATTTAGGGTAGGTAGTGGGGTGGGTAGAAAATGGGGTAGGTATATATGTTATTTTAATTTTATAAAATTATTATTAATTATAATTATAAAAACCTGATAATTGAATAAAAAACTTAAAAATCTGAATTTTTAAAATGCAAAAGAAAAGGCATGGTTTTGTGTAATTTCCTCTAGATTTCATCTACGGTCACTTAACTTCAGTACAATTTCGATTGAGTCACTAAACTTCAATTGAATTTTAAATTTTGCCATTACTTCTCATCTCATCACCTTTCATCCCCAAAATGATTAAGATTGCTGGTTTGTGTACTAATTATTCACGTAATCACTACATACTACCCTGAAAATAGAAATGACTAATTGAGTTATAACAATGTCTTTAGACTAAAAGATTAAAACACATATATATTTTTTGCATCGCTCTTTTAAGTATAGCCTAATGAATTATTTGCATGCTTTGTTGTGGGACAATTTATAAATTGGATTGTGGTGAAAATCTCTGCGACTAATGATTGTGATGTTCATACACTTAGCAGGATTTATTCTAGCCCTAACGCAATCCCTCTTGGTCGTGACATTGGTGGAAATAGACACCAAGAGGCCTATCACATCCAATAACTTCAAGAATCTAATGCCCTTGTTTAACTATGATCATATGCCATTTACATTGAAACAAAAAAGGAACACAAAGGTGTCGAAAATTTCAACCTAAAAGGTTTGTGCGAAAAATGTATAATACTTCATGAGTATAAAATTCAGTATTTTATACACTATTTAATTAATGTGTATTAGTTATTCATGTTTGAAGTCAATTAGATCTCTTCAGAAAGTATTGAGTACTTTCTTTTTTTTTTCTTCAAACTATCAATGAAAAATCGACAAGTATTCTCCAGTATAAATCCTGGCAAAATCTCTTGTATACGTAGCGGATCTCAGTCTATGGGCTAGTGCACCAACAAACTGGGCTGGATACGACCCACATTTAAAACAAGTTCAAAGTCCAACCCAATTTCGGACCCAAAATCGAAGACGCCACGTGTGAAACGCAGATTGACACCCTATCAATTATTAGCTCGCCTTCTTCTACGCCATACATACACGATACATCACAAAGAGAGAACCTAGATCTGTTCATCGGAAACCCCCAAATCAGCTATCGCTGTAACTGTTAGTTCAACGTAAATTTACAGATCCATTAGCAATTTTTTTGAATCCCAACAAAAATGTCTTCTGTCTTCAACGGCGATGAGACTGCTCCCTTTTTCGGCTTCCTCGGCGCCGCTTCTGCCCTCGTCTTCTCCTGTAATCCAAAGATCTGAGTTTTGTTATATTGGTTTGATTGTCAGGATTCTCTGGATTAACATGTTTGTAGTGGATCATTTTTACAGGTATGGGTGCGGCGTATGGAACGGCGAAGAGTGGTGTAGGTGTCGCTTCGATGGGAGTGATGAGGCCGGAGCTGGTGATGAAGTCGATCGTGCCAGTGGTTATGGCTGGAGTGTTGGGTATTTACGGGTTGATTATTGCTGTGATTATCAGCACTGGGATTAACCCTAAGGCAAAGGGTTATTATCTTTTCGATGGCTATGCGCATCTCTCCTCGGGCCTCGCTTGTGGCCTTGCTGGGCTCTCAGCTGGAATGGCAATTGGGATTGTTGGCGATGCTGGCGTCAGGTATAATTGAACTGTTGATGGATCTCGTAATCTATAGTGAATAAATTGAAGTTTTATCTTTTATTTTTAATTTTTTCCTTTGATCTGGATGCTCTGAATTAGTGGAAATTTATTTGAGTAAGATTATGATGCTGAACCTTCTGGTCAATGTAGTTTTCCACGTGACACTTTCGAACCTAGTTTAGATTTGAGTTAATTGGGCTACCTTATCTATGTAGATGAGGAGGACTACATTAGGGAACTGTTGGATCTTAGTGGTAACTGAACAAGTTTACTGGCATATATGGGTAATGTAAAACAGTAGTAGTGAAGGTTGACATTGTGGTCCGCCACTGAATTGTGGTGAATTTAGCTGATTTGCTTATTTGATGCAATATTATTTACTGATACGGATGTTTCCGAATGCTACTAATAACTGATTATGCCTTTTTACACATTGACATGATCTTCAATATGAGAGGTTCATCTTCAAGTTACTTGGCCATTATTTGTCTCAGTTAAGCTTAGTAATCATTGATTTGAAAACTATTAGAAAACATATAACTAAAAAAAAACAGTAGAAATAGTTGTCAAGAACAACATGGAAGGTTATGAACAATATATCTATAATTAACAACAATTATTGAGCTTTATTCTTAATAAATTTGAAATTAACTACGGAATTCTTTTTGGCACTCCTTTTGATTCAAAGTTAAGAGGAAACCAATTCTTTTGCTCCCACCTCAGTCAATGTTGATTTCTGTGTAGCTTTTCGTGTTAATTCTATTTTACCAGGATTAAGACTCTTGCTAGATAATAAATTTTCACTCTCCAAAAGTTAAATAGTATTCAAGGGTTTGTAGAGTGTTGATAATGATGAGTATTGTTCTCCTGGTTGTACCTTTGAAAATTGTTGGTGAATCAAATTGTTGGTATTGTCTCAACGATGTTCTGGAGTTTTATATTACAATACAAATCGTATGGATGCATCTAGTGCTCTGAGATTTATCAGGAAATTATGTAGGTTGTGGCATACATGGATATGTAAATGGTGACATTTATGATTTACTCAATTATGACTTGTTTGTAAAATTATTTCACAGTAGCTTCATACTCAGAATCAATACTTTTGCAGGGCTAATGCACAGCAGCCGAAGCTTTTCGTTGGGATGATCCTCATTCTCATCTTCGCTGAAGCTCTAGCCCTTTATGGTCTAATCGTTGGAATTATTTTGTCTTCACGAGCTGGCCAATCTAGAGCTGACTGAGAAATTGGCTTTTAACAAGTTCGACTGCAATGTTTGATGTTATGTTGAAACTTGATTCTTGACAGGCTTCATAAACTCTTTCATACGCTCCCTATTTATCACCATGAATGTTATCCATGTTTCCATGGCATTCATTCCATGGTAGCTGCGTGATGTTTGTAGAACTATTAGAAGTGTTTTTTTCTACCCCTGCTGAATAAAAGCTTATATGGCTATCGCTTTTGGGTTAAGTGAATCTGTTTTCCGTTTTTTGTTTTTGGCAGTTATGAGTACCGTAGAAATAAATTTCTTCGAAACTAGTGCCTATAGCGTGCTTAATATATTAGATATGCAGAGATATCGTGCTTCTATGAACTGAGTTTTATTTTTATCATAAAAGATCATCTTGTTGGCTGATACATAAATTCGGTTTATCGTTCTTTATTACATGATGTTTACTATTTGTACGAACTCCCATTTCCTCCTCTCCTCCTAGAGTGAAATTTACGTTGTTTGATCCTAACAATACCTAGAGAGGTGAATAGGTATTATATGCGGAATTAAAAAAATTAATTAATTTGCAACAAGTCACCAATTACTTATTTTTATATGATTATTCAATCAGGTCAATTTAATTCTATGTTTAAATAACGTAGTTTATATAATTATTAAGTAAAGCAGTAAAAACACAAGAATGATCACAGAGAAATCCAACTGGAAAAAATTTCGGGCTCTTTGCCAGTTGTTCCATTATAAACGATTATTTACTTACACTCTACTACATTAGACGACGACACGTATTATCTGATCTCCTGACTTCAATTCTGATAGCTCCCCTAAATTTTATGTTCCTCTGTACCAATTCTAACTGCAATAACCAACGCTTTCCTGGAACCTCGCTATCCTACAGCAGTCCCTAACTTGGTGGAATCATCTATCTCATATGGATCACGAAAAACAATCCATTCTTCACAGATTGGAACTTCAGTCGTCTTCTTTGATCTTCAGCACATCTAACAGTTATAAAGGAAATGTGATTTTTGGTATTTGGATTTGATGTTTTTCTCACTACCAGAACGAATCTCAAAGAAACATGAAGGTTGAAAGTTATGAAAATGAAAGAATATTGAAAGCACAGTGTTTGCTTATTATTCAACATTAAGAAATCTCGTTCTGTGGTTTTAGAATAATTATAGATAGGTTAGAAAACATATGGGTCGGGAAAAAACATTTAAACCGCGAAATAAAATATTATCGTATAACTCTGCCACTCGAGCGAAAGCTCTGCAACGGTCGAGCGACAAAGAGGGGCGACAATCTAGCGATACGGCTTCTGTTTTTGTAGCTCGAGCCAACCCTCGTCGACGGTCCAGCGAAAATCCAAGTCGTTTTCCTCCTTATTCCAAATTCGAAACTCTAAACTTATTGAACTAACTTTTAAACAAATTGCACATTACTTCTTAAACTTTTACACTTTCAATTTAAATCATTTTATTCACATAATTTGTCAATTACAAAATAAACTAAAACCTAACAGACCCCCATTTGGCATTATGTGACAAAACATTGATCTATATCAAGGCAATGATAAAGTAAAAGTTACAAACTCAAAATAATGACACAATCTAAACTATAAATTGTCTTCAACGAACTTTGCAGTACCTGTTTCCTGAAATAGACAACTCAAATATCAATGTAAAATGTATGGAAAATAGGATCAAAGATAATCACAGTTCAAACATTTCAATTGTAGGTGTCATTTTGGCAATTGTAACTCATGTAGAATATTTTTCTGTTTTAAATCACAAGCTAAACTAAGACACGATATCAATGCACTCAACGTATCAAAACGAAACATTGACACTGTAAAAATATCAAAAAATTAATTTAGCGAAACTAAACTCAAACAAATATGCATGTGCTCCCCCTAACTGCAAACTCTCAATGTGTTTAAGCGGTAAGTAAATATATCTATGTCTCACCCCCAACGACCACTCAGACATAAAATGATATCAATTTGTATATATATATATCTATGTCTCACCCCAACGACTCTTCATACACAAAATGTAAATCATAAATGCGAATTAACAAATGATATCAAATCATTTTTTGTAATTCAAACTTGATATCAAATCAAATTTACTCATTTTTTGCAATTCAAACTTTTTCTCCCCCTTTTTGTCCCAAAATGACAAGGAACAAAGCAAAATTACACAACATCTCAATGATGTAGCTATAAGCAATCATAAGTATATGCAGTGAACGGAAAACTTTCCCACAATTCCAACTTAACGTACCCATGGAGTAAATGATATAAGTGACTATATGTGTTAGGTGTCACTAATCATGTGACGTAGGACTCCTTACCTTAATTTTGTGGGAAGTGACATGTTAAATATCGCTACTAATAAGTATATTCCTCTATTTATAAAATTTAAACCATATAACACATTAGAACATACATATGAAAGCTCATTTCTAATGAAAAATTATTTTCTCCCCCTAACTTACAACGCAAGTATTTTTCTTTTTATCACCACTTTTAATAGGAATGCTCATATATTTTTTTTATTTTAAGTGCGGGCTCCTTTCCATTAAGCAACTAACATGACCCATGTAACGAGCTTTAGATCGATTAGCCTAAATCAAATGATCATAGGCACCAGGTTATGAGAAACCCCACAGGCTTAATTACTCAAATCAAGTAAGTTTTGAAAAGTAGCATTCAGATATTGAGCTCCCCTTTTTTTTCTTCGACAAAAATCGATTCTTGTAAGGATAATATCGAACTTAGGTCTAATTAAAAATAGTCAATTCATGTTTAAAGTCACCCTGTTAACATGTGACTGTCATTCCAAATCTCACACAAGCAGTAGAGTCTCACTATCAAGTTCATAGTGTACAGATTGTATATGAAGACACATATATTAAATACTCCAAAAATATCTTTAAGCCAGCAATGAGAATTATATTACAGCTCACTAAATAAACTCATACTTGATTACGACCAACAAAATCAAGTGTATTGTATATCATGCTGTAAAATAATTACCTGTATAAAAACTTTTTGTTCGTTTTTTTCAAAAAAATATTAAATCATAACAATGAAAATTTGTTTTTGTTTGTCTTTTAATTAAAACGTGAATACACCAAACGCATAAAACAAAAGAAAATTCACACAAACAAAACATAAAAACAAAAAATAGAAATACATGAGAACAAATAAATGAATACACATGATGCATGCATAAATCAATGTCACATAATAATAAAGTACTATCATGCACCAAAAATACATAATCAATTAGGTATGCAAATGATTTTACCTTTAAGAGTACTGTGATCTATTTCAAAAAATTTCAGATTATTTTTCTTCACTCATATTTGTCTAGTGACAGGAATATTTTTGGCCATCTGTGTCATTAACTTGGCCAATTTACTTACCTGATTAGTAAGGAAGTTAATCTAACCAACATAATCCCGATTCTTACTTCTATTTAAGTCTCGATTTCTATTTATGTTCAGGAAATAACAACACCTAGATATTATGTGTTCTAACCCACCATAGTGAAAATATGTAGGGATAAACCTAGGACCAATGTTATGTGGGTGTTGACATCTATTCATAGGTCGACGAGTCCTACGCTATCTAGTAGGCATCTGTCTAACAAATTCCCTTATTCTTAAGGTCGGAGTTAGGCACATGTTTGGATTGGTCGATGACAGAAGAAATGTGGTCTTAGAATTACTAGCAAAGTTTTCCTTAAAACCTAGACCTCCATTTTTTCCAGTCGGCTTGCCCATTCATAAAATGTTATCTAACTTTTCAAAACCACTAGATAAGGTAAGCAGATGAGACTTAGAATATTCTAAATCGTTAAGAAGGTTCTTAATCTGGATTTCTAAGGTCTCTCTCTCTCTCTCTTAGTGGTCAACTCACTGACTCTCATAGAGGACTTCTCAAGCTCTCTGGTGAGGTTTTTAATCCGAGTCTCTAAAATTTCATTCAAGGATTTCACTTCATTCAGGATCGAGGTAGGCTCCTCAATGTGCGCTATTAACTTCTCATTTTCCAATTCAAGTTCCTTATTCTTCGCACTTAAGACCTTTATTTTTAGTAAGAATCTTAAGACTCTTCATACATCTTATCATAAGCATCTTTGATATCTTCCTCAGTCACAAATTCTTTATCAGAATCATTAATACTATCTAAAACCTCTTCTCTTTCATCCACTGGTCAGATCTATTCTTAATTCTAGCAGTAAAGGCAATATATTTACCACTTTCACAAATGGATTTCTCACTCTGATTGTTCAAGTTAAACTCGTCATCAATGAGAGTAGCAATCATAGCCTTATTCGAATTTCTTCTATTGCTAGGGCACTCACTCCTAACGTAGCCAAAACCTCGACAACTATGACACCTTACAGATTTAGATTTTATCATAAATTCACTAGGGCTACTTTTGTGTCTCTCTTGAGGTTTATTTTTCTTTCTAAACATTTTTCGAAATTTTCTAGCCAGGTAAGCTAACTCTTCATCATCCATAGATTTTAAAAGTGCTCTCATTCTAACCTTCCAGTAAACATAATTATCGCCATCAAAATATGGAGGGACGGATAATGAATTACTCGTCTAGAATAATATGATAAGGGTCAGGAATCGATTTAATGCTCTAATACCAATTGAAATTTACCTAGTTCGACCTTAATAATACCTAGAGGTGATGAATATGTATTATATGCGGAATTAAAAATAATAATTAATTAGCAACAAGTCATCAATTAATTATCTTTAGATGGTTATTCAATCAATTTAATCCTATGTTTAAGTACCGCAATTCATATAATCATTAAGTAAAGCAGTAAAAACACAAGAATGATCACGGAAAAACCCAATTGGGAAAAACTCCGGGCACTTTGCCAGTTAATCCACTATAAACGATTCTTTACTAACAGTCTACAAGATTAGACGACAACACGTGTTATCTAATCTCCTAACTGCAATTCTGACAGCTCTCCTAAATTCTGTGCTTTAATGCACCAATTCCTGCTGCAATAATCAACGCTTTCCTGGAATCCTGCTATCCTGCAGCAGCCCTTAGCTTAGTGGAATTGTCTATCTCATATGAATCACGAAGAACAACCCGTTATTCACAGACTTGAACTCCAGTCGCCTTCCTTGATTTTCAGCACCTCTGGCAGACATATAGGAAGTGTGGTTTTTGGTATTTGGATTTAGATCTGATGTATTTCTCACTACCAAGAACGAATCTCAAAGAAACATGAAGGTTGAAAGCTATGAAGATGAAAGATATTGACATCACAGTGTTTGCTTATTGTTCAACCTTAAGAAATCTCGTTCTGTAGCTTTAGAATATTTATAGGTATGGTAGAAAATAGTTGGGCCGGGAAAAAAACATTTAAAATGCGAAATAAAATATTCTCATATAACCCCGTCGCTCAAGCGAGAGCTCAGCGACAGTCGAGCGACAGACTGTCGTTCGAGCGAAGGAAGGGTGACAGTCTAGTGATGCAGTTTCTGTTTTTGTAGGTTGGGCCAACCCTTAGCGACAGTCAAGCAAAAATTCGAGTTTTTTTCCTCATTATTCCAAACCGAAACCCTAGACCTATTTAACTAACTTTTAAACAAATTTCACATTACTCCTTGAACTTTTATACTCTATCAATTTAAGTCCTTTTGTTTACGAAATTTGCCAATTACAAAATCAACTAAAACCTAACATAGAGTAATTACGGTAAATTCACTTCTGAAATCAATACAATAAGACATTTCAAACGTTTTTACTTTTCTCCTTTTTTTTTACCATGTATTATCCCGCAACTTGTTGTTGTCCTCATCCTACATGTGTTGTGCTCATTTGACATTGTAACCACCATTATCCCCATTTCCCACCAACCGTGAACCTTAGCACCACCATTGTCGAAACAATAAACCACCACCACCTAAATAGCTACCACTGGAACTCTATAAAAAATCGCTACAAAGAAGTTCATCCATTTCATTGTTGTAAATCACCATTTTTGCCGCCGAACATCACTACAATAGAGATTTAACATCTTGGACCATAAAAATTTTCAAATTTAACTTAGAACATGTAGATATCAATTCAAGAAAATGATAAAAATTAGATTGCTGCTGTGGTGAGATCACCGTTGTAAGAAGGAAGAGGAGGTGGTGGGCAGTGACGACAATGAACAGATTTTGGAGGATTGGACTTTGGAGTATGGTTTGATTGGGTATCTAGAACAGTACATTTTGAAAATAGAATTATTCTTGTTGTACAAACTTTTTTACCTAATTGGTTACCGAATTGACAAGTGATTACACCCAAAGAATAACGCGGTAGTTGTAGTGCAGTTTTGGGTGTCGTATCCACGGGGAGATAGAAGAATATTCAAAGTGTTTCAAAAATGGATGAGTTATCGTCTTAAATTTGTAGCAAATTCAATGTTGAAGTAACAAAGTTAAAATCAATGATTTGAGGTAGTAAAGCGTCGAAATTCCCTCAATTGGATTGGATCATTCACATCAATTATTTCATTTTTATAACACAATTAGATGCTTTCATGCCGGCACTCTAATCGGAAGATATATCGTGAAAACCAATTTAATTTACAAATGTAATTCTAGAATCTAGACTTATGACATATTCGCACAATTTTATTGGAACAAGATCAAAGATCGATCATATACATCAAGCATATAGCAGTAATTAATCAGCTAATAAAGTAATATTAAGATTAAAATTCAACAATTAGTTCAATCTAACGATAAAAGATGCAGCTGGATTTATGAAGAATTTAATAAAAGTTAAACTAATCTCAACAATAAGTAATTGAAATTGAAACTCAATAAATAGTTTGATTAAACAATGGAAAAAGCATGACTGAATCCATGAAAAATCTAGTAATTATTAAACCGATTTCAATGTAAATTAATGAAACGAAAAGTCTAAATCCTAAGATTATTCAACAAGAAAAGACAAATTACATGAAATAATAGATGTGAAATCACCATATCCAATTGAGTTCCTCTCTTACTTCACCAAGATTGTTAGTTTTTCATGAGTTTCTTGAGCCAAAATTAATGAAAGAATGATAATGAAGAATGTCGCGTTCTGGAACGTTTTTGGGTCTTTTAGGGTTGAGAAATCGTGTCACAATAAATTACCATAAGTGTTTTGAGTCGTAGAAGGAAACTTGAGATTTTTTTCCCGATTTGGCCTAGGCGGGCGCCTAGTAAAAAATGGGGCGGCCGCCCAGGCAAAATATTTGCTTTCTATATTGAAATTCAAGGTCGGGCGAGTGTCGGGCGAGTGTCGGGCGGGCGCCTAGTATACACCTGGACAGCTTTCAGTATTTTGATCATAACTTTCAAAATCGATGTCCGATTGAGATGATTCAAGATGCGTTGAAAAGCTGACTCAAAGGGCTACAACTTTTATTCAGAGAACATCTTCAAATTGGATCATTTTCCATGCCAAAAATGGGTCTCAATATGATGCTGGAAATTGGTGCAACATTTTCAACTTGAAAGTTGATATGTGATAATGTTTTAGCCATATTTCATTCCTTTGACTCCTTTCTTCATCCAATTGACCTCCAAAACTCTTGAATCTTCATCACAATGTTAGAAACAAGTTTAGAATATTTTCACTTCAGTCCCTGAACTTTCACTTTCTTCCATTTTGATCCATTTTCACTTGTTTCTTCCATTTTCCACCGTTTTCATCTATTTGCAACCTAAACCAAGATATAGAAATGCCTAGTGCATTTAGGCGTCAAATAATCATAGAAACGCAAATATTAATGGGTGAAAAACATAACAAATGTACTATTATCAACAAGTGACTGCTCCCTATTGGGGGGCGTCTAGGTTCACAGCCCCTCCCCCAATATATTTGTAGCATAGTTGTTGAAAATAAGTAATTGGGAATTAAAGATGCTATAAAATATAAAACAACGAACAATTATGTAGTAATTTCATGATAAAATCAAGCATCAAATAATTTCCTCAAAAATCAAGTGTAGAAAGGCTTTTTTAGGATGACAAATTATGTTTGACATAGCATTTGCGCCTTAGTGGACTTGCGACTAGGCGGGTCGGGCTTGGTCCTTATGACTACTATGTATATGGGGGTACTTTTTAAAATACCCTTGTCAAAGCAACTATTTTAGACTTTGCCCATTTTTTTTAAACATTCACCACAATAGCCGTTTTGAAGTTGAATGACAAAATTACCCTTAAAATAATATACAATTACAATTATATGTTAATGTTTAAAGACAATAATACCATTTTTTAAGTTATAAAAAAGGCCAAACACTTCCCACTTAAAATTTTAAAATCAAATCACTTTCTTTATCGATTTATTCCAACACAGATAAAAACATTTTCATTTTTCATCTGTTTCAAACTTGAAAACAGACAAATTTATCAAACGATCAACAAGTAAATATTATTCACAGCCATCAGCGAAATCGATAAGTATATTTACGTATTTTCAATTGGGCTTCGATGAAATTATAATGTACATTTTATTAATTTTTAAATCTTTTTTCTATGTATATGAAAAATTTATGTTCTTAAATGGAACTATATAATTTTTTTAATAAAAACGAGCAAAAAATTTCACTTGTGTATGAGATTTTTCAGACAAATTTTATGATATACAGAGAAATCGCACTCCCGGACTTGCGGGCCTGCACGCCCGGACTTGCGGTAGTCCGGCCCGGACTTTGAGGACGTCCGGGCCCGCACATCCGGAAGTCCGGACCTGCACGCCCGCACGTCCGGGTTGAAAAATTTTCGTTAATTTTTTTTTTTAACAAAATATTTTGTCTGATGCAGCAAATATGGCAGTTGCAGTCCCAGTTCTTCACTTTGGTGAATTTGAAGAGGATGTAAATGGTCAATGGGCCTGAAAATGGACAAGTGAAATACATGGCACAATTCCGATTTTAATAACATCGAGTACGTCGTATGCAGAAATGTACAGTGAGATACAGAATATGCTCAATGTCGATCCCGCCCAATACGATATGGAATTGGGATTTCTATGGAACAACGAACATTCATCAATTCCAGTTCCACCTGTAAAGGTTACATCTGAACATTGCATGAAGGCTCTATTTGCATTGAACCAATTTCCCATGACTACTCCTCTCTGCGTAAATTTAGTGAAAAAGAATGTCCCCGGCGGTGAACATGAAGAGCTCGATGGAGGGGATCGTAATGTGAATGATTTTTGGAACACAGTGGAGATAGCTCGTGAGGATGATGTGGTTATTCCCGATACAGTGGTTCCTCACCTCACCAATACGCACAGGATTCCCTCGATGGTTCATTCTAACGAGAATGAAAATGAATTTACGAATGAGGATTTGATTGCTTTATCTCATCGAAGACATGGGTCGAGTTCACAAGATGGGATCAGTACACGTACTTCTAATTGTTCCCGTACAGTTCCAGATGATGAAAATGTATATGTCGAGCAACTGTTCGAAACAAAAAAATATTTGCAGGAAGCAGTGCATCGGATTGCTTTAAGAAACAATTTTGAGTTTAAAGTTAAAAAATCGGACAAGTCAACGTACACAATTGTCTGCATTGACGACGGTTGTCACTGGCGTTTGCGAGCGACAAAAATGGACACGAATGAGTGCTTTGTAATTCGTAAGTATGCACGGGAACATACTTGCGAAGTGGGTATTCGTCGAAATGATCACATGCAAGCCCGGGCATGGTTCATTGGTCGACAAATAAAGGACAAGTTTCAGGACCCACGAACGATCTACAGACCTTCGGACATCATCAATGACTTCCGACGAGATTACGGGGTGGTCATGAGCTATCAGAAAGCCTAGAAGGCCAAAGAATGCGCATTGGAGGACTTAATGGGTTCGGTTGAGGAAAGTTACGCTAAATTGGCCAGATATTGCCATAACATGGAGAAAACTAATCCTGGATCAGCATTTTATATTGATACGGAGGATGGGAATCGCTTCAAGTATTTCTTCATGACCCTTACACAGTGCATTCGAGGATTTCGTACGGCAATGCGACCCGTAATTCTAGTCGACGGTACAACCCTGAAGGCTAGATACGAAGGTAAGTTGATTATTGCTACTTGTCAAGATCCCAACATCCAAATTTACCCTCTTGCGTTCGGTATAGTCGATGGAGAGAATGATTTAGCGATGCGTTGGTTCTTTACGAAGTTGAAAGAAGTAATTGGAGACGTCGAAAACCTTGCATTTGTAACTGACCGGGGGCAGTCAATAATAAATGGTATCGCCGAAGTCTTTCCCGAGGCACATCACGGTTATTGTATGTACCATATACAGGGCAACCTTAAGACGAAGTTTCGGGGCAGTGGCATCGTTCCATTGTTTAGGAGAGCTGCAGAGACATACAGTTTTGAAGAGTTTGAAAAATTCATGGTCGAAATAGAGTGTAAATCACATGCTGCATGGGTTTATCTAACAGAGATGGGGATCGAACATTGGGCTCGATCACACTTTCCAGGACGTCGATACAACATGATGACGTCGAACAATGTTGAGTCGCTCAATGCGCTATTCAAGAAGGATCGAGAGTTACCAATTCTCGCAATGATTGAGCAAATTCGTAACAAGCTGCAGCAGTGGTTTCATGACCGACGTGAGGAATCCCAAAATTGCACAAGTGTGCTCACTCCGGCTCAGGAAGATAAGATCTTCAAAACTCTAGAGGTTGCGAGGAAGGTATTGGTGGAACCACTAGATCAGTTTCGCTTCTCCGTAAGATGTGGCAGTAATATCGGGTTCATCGTGGACTTGAATGATAACACATGCACATGTAGAAAGTTTCAGTTGGAGAGTTTTCTGTGTATGCATGCGGTGGCAGTGGCTATGCATAGGGGATTTCCTCCGCATACCTTATGCAGTCATTATTACATGACTGATTATTGGAGATCGGCATATGCTGAAACGATATTTCCTCTACCAAATGAAGTCGAGTGGGAAGTTCCCGAACACATTCTTCCACTTAATAATTTGTTGCCACCCATAGTGGGACCACGTGCTCCGGGACGTAGACGAACGTCTAGAATACCATCAACTGGAGAATTTCATCGACCTCGTAAGTGCGGCAGGTGCGGCGCAACAGGGCATACTCGTCAATTTTGTACAAGTCAGATTCCTCTACATAACAATTCAACGGATGTGTAATATTATGTAATAATTTGATTTTTATAACGAAGTAATATGTTTTTGTTTTTATTTATTGTCATTAAATAATCAACATAATTAATTGAATATTAAATTATATATAGACGTGTTAATTCATTTAATATTTAAATTAAGAACTAACGATAACAATATTTACATTTTTTACAATAAAAGAATAATGTCAACAGCACTAAGGATCACATTTGGATTCATACAAATCGCAAGCTAACTTCAACCTGCACATGTCTATCAAATATTGATTTATTGGACTAATGTTGCGATCAATGCTCAAAAACTCTATGTACTTTATTGCGAATATACCACAATCGCCCCTGCAAGCAAATATAATATATTAGTTCGATAACATATAATAACTAAAAACTAAATTTTCAAAATAAAAAATTGTAAATTCTTACGATACTACTTGTCTCTCTGTCGTCGTGTTCCGTTGAATGGCTAATCTGTCATTTACTTGAATATTCGCTTGTCTAGCCATCATAGGAATAATCACACTCATCGGCTCTAGTATACGCTGCAGTTGGTCTTGAGTCAAACATCTATGGTCAGAGTCGTACACATATATAGTCGAATCCGCGAATACAATCTTAGCTGCGAAACAGTGTGAGTTCGCGATCATTGGAACGTACATATGTGTACAATCCGTCCACGGCTTCCCATTTGTCGGCTCCAGCCCAATGACCCACTCCATCATATAGTCGGGCACCATATATCCATTTCCGTTGAGTATGAGTGTGCCGTACTCAATATCAATGGCACGTGCGAACCCGCAGCTAAGGATGACTCGACCAGGAATGTCAAAAGATTTCGGGTATCTCCGAGCTCGATCCCGCAACAATTCCATAATCATGTCGATGTGCTAACAAATAAGAATGAGAACGCAAATAATTAAGTAAAACAACGAATAATTAAACGATACAACAAATAAGAACGAGAATGCACTTACATCATCGGCGAGCCAAGCACCACTAGTCAAAACATCATCGAACCACTTCTTCGCGTTCGATATCATCCTCGACCCCACCCTATGGATGTCCCTAAAAAAATGAAAAAGTGAAGTGTTACACAAATCATAGATGATCTCGCATGTACTTTAGGCAAATCATTAAATACTTACTCATGCTTAAGTTTATTGAACCAATCATGAAACGCTTTCTTCCGAACTCGGTCGACCTCGCGGAAGAGATTGGGGTATGTCCCGTCCAAGAACGGCCGCCTCTTAGCCTCGGCCATGAAAGGGGAAACGATGTACTGTGACGGCAATCTCGGTCTCTTACCAACCACCAGCGGTGTCATGTCAACAGCACGCTTCGTACCCTTCCTCACCTCCACAACCTCATCCACCGCAACCTCATCTGGTACCCCCTCTCCGGAGTCCCCCTGCGACACCAAAACTATGTCCATCCGGACCCCCTCTTCACCACAAACCTCAAAATCCACCGCAACCTCATCTCGTACCCCCCTCTCCACCTCAACCTCCTTCGGTACCCCCCTCTCCACCTCCGTCGGTACCCTGTCAATCATCTCCTCCGACAGTCTCCTCTCCGCCTCCTCCGATACCCCCCCATCCGCCTCTTCCGGTGCCCTCCATCCGCCTCCTCCGGTGCCCCCCCTCCGGTACCCCCTCATCCGCCTCCCCCGGTACCCCCTCAAAAAATGAGGCTATGTCTCCCCCCCACGGCCCAGTCCATCCACCTCCACCGTCACCCCTCCATCCCGATGACTGTGAGTCCCTCGCAGGGATGCTACGTCACCCCTAACTCAGATACGGAAAGTCCCCTATCTCGTTCTGCAGATCTACCACATAGCTACGTAGAGCTCCAACATCATTATAAACATCGTCGATATGTCCTTTGAGCTCTCGTCGCATCTCACCCATCTCCTCCGACAGTCTGGCATATTTAGCGTCGACCTGCCGTCCCAACTCGCTTCGCATTGCGCCCATTTGACCCGCTATAAACTCAGTAAGGCGGCCATATAGATCATCTGACGGCGGCGGCGACCTCGGTGCCGGGGAGGACCTCGGCGGCGGCGACGGCACCTCAGTTGCCGGGGGCGACCTCCGTCCGGTGGGGGTAGGGACCTCGGCGCGACGGCGAACCTCGGTGAACGCGACGGGCACCCCTGAACAAAAATTGAACAATCTAATTATAATGTAATTAAAATTCAAACACGATAATCAACCTATTTATATTTCAATAAACATACCATATCCCGATCAACGATGGACTCTGGCATATGATCATCTGACACGGTCGGGATAGACAAGCAACGCATGTAACTCTGACCTTCCTCCTCTATCACGGGGTCAACTCAGTGAGAACTTCAACCTAACATATTGACGTTTTACCGAGTTAATGACTGCCACGTACAATATAAATCGAAAAAATGTATAATACGTACCTCAGGATCGTCGAAGAGAGCTGATATTTGTTTACCAAGTGGCTTGCCATGTGCTCGCCATTGATAAATCCGAGGGCAACACGTCTCCACTCTCTTAGCATACTGGTCAGCCAATATGGGGACAGTCTCGTACATCCAAATCTGCAACATTTACAATTATCATATATATTAATTTAATAACAAAATAGATGAATTATTTTGTGTTCGACATTTACCTGTAATGCCAACGGCAGGCCATATGCATCATACTTGCGCTTAGGCGTTGAATGCACCCTCCTTTAGAAGTGTAGTGTATCGATATAACATCTTCGACCTCATGGATAGTTGTTGAAGGCATCAATGTCATCAACAATCTCCAAATGAAAAAAGTCGATCGACGTCTTCTTGTGATGACACCCGAGTACGCTCTCGACGATAAGCAACATACCCAGCTTCAACCTGTCAGACATATCCTCGCATGCCCTGACTGCATCTATCAATTGCCTAGGAGTGACCGCCGCCTGCCCGTGAAAATATTCATTCAATAGCCTATTGTTCCTCGGAATACGGGTCTGTGCTGCATCTTCGCCAGTACACATCAATACGGTGATCATGGCAAACTCAAATATAGAAAAATCTAAACCACCTTGCCCCCAAGATTGAAATGAAGGGCATCTCCATCAACCTGCTTGAGCAGCCGACATAGCAAAATATCGAGCAGCTGCCCAGAAAATTGTACGCCGCTCAATGAATACAATGGCTATAAGCAGGATCGCCTCAATATATCCGCGTGCTCTTCGTCGAGCAAATCTAATACCACTGTAAAAATAGCAAAGTTACAGTTCGCTGTAACTTTGCCAGACATCTGTCTCACCACATCGTCCAAATGGTAATCCATCCTACAAGATTTCAAATGTTAGAATCTTGTGCAAGGTATAATAGACAAAACATATTCTGAGAAAAAATTAAACTATATTCACTACTATCCGCAATAATCAGTTTGAGTATCAAAACTATTTTCTTTATTTTAATCGTCAATTGAATATTTTTATTAATTTTTATTTACAATATTTAATTAATAATTAATAGAATAGTTAAATAAATAAAAAAAAAAAAAAAAAAAATTTTATTTTTGTTTTCTTAAATATTTGGTTATTTAGGCGTAAATAATATTTTTTTTAATTATAATGTACATTTTACTAGTTGTAACTAAATAGTAATCCAAATTATTTAAAATTTTACCAAATTAAATAAACTAATAAATAAAAAAAAATTCAATTATTATTGTTATTGTAATGTTTTATAAACAATTTCAAATAAGATGTAATTTTAAAATAAATATTTAAATCGTTTATTTTTTTCCGTAAACAAATTAAATAAGTAAATTTCAAATAAAACTCTTTATTTTTTTATTTAAAAATCATTTAAAATAATTAGTTTATTAATAATCTATAATTAATTGAATATTAATTATAAATTAATTGAATATTAAATAAACAATCCAATATTTCCAATAATACTTAATATATTTATAACTAAATAAATAATATTTTTATATTTTACACAACTCTTTAATTCGTGAATTTTTTCAAGTTGTTTAAAAATAAATTTAATTGCTTACGTTAATATTTTTAATAAATTTAATTTAACATTAATATCAAACTATAATTTAAACAATTAGAATAAATTTTCATTATTAATAAACATTATTTAAGTATCATTATGGATAACATATTGAATAAACATTTCAATTTTTTTTTTTTTATATTTTGTTTATTTAATATTTTGTGATTTATTTTAATTATGAAACCCACAATTTCATAAATTTCAAAAAAAAAAATTATAAAATTTACAAATTAAATAAACTAATAAATAAATAAATTTCAATTGATTATTTTTTATTTAAAAGTTTTATAAACAAATTTCAATAAGTAATTTAAAATAAATATTTTAAATCGCTTATTTTTTTTTTGTTCGTAAACAAATTAAATAAGTAATGTTTAAAAACTCCTTTAATTTTTTTATTTTAAATTTCATTGTAAAATAATAGTTTATAGTAATTAATTATAATTAATTGAATATTTAAATAAACATAAACAACTTGTAACTAAATAGTAATCAAAATATTAAAAATTTGCAAATTTAAATTAATTTTTAAATAAACTAATAAATAAATAAATTTCAATTTATTATTTTTTATTTTTAAAGTTTTTAAATTACTACATTAAATTGGTTTTACACTAAAAATAAATTTTAAAGATATATATAATAAAAAAATAATAATAAAATTTGATATAAAAAAAAAAAAAAAAAAAAACATTTTATATTTTAGTTTTATTTTTTATATGTTTAGAGTAAATCTTTCGAATTTAAAAACATATAGATATATATAACTATATATAGTAATTTATATACAAAGATTCTTCTCTCTGTTACAATATTATTATAATCATATTCAAATAATTTACATTGTAAAAATATAAATAGTATTATAAAATAAATTACATAATAATTAAAAATGAATTATATCGAAAACATGTCATTAAATTAAACTCAAATACAATAAGAAAACAAATAAAAAAAAAATATGATTAACAAATTTTTTTAAAAAAAAAAAAAAAAAAAATATATATAATAAATGAAATATGAATACTAATAAATAATATTCTATTTAATATTATTGCAAAATTATATTATATTTTTATTTAATATGTTATTATTGAGTTATTATAAATTTAAGTTAAAAAAAAAAAAAAATTTTATAAAAATATAAATTAATTTGTAACGCGAGACTTTAATAATATATATTTTTTATTTTTTGTTCGTGATATAAACAAAAACTCAAAATTTTTTTTTTTTTTTTTTTTTTATCAAACCGATTTAAATATATTATTTTAAAAAAAAAAAAAAAAAAAAAAAAAAAAAAAAAAAAATATTAATAATATATTTAATGATATTATATAATTAATTTATAGGTAATATTATAAAATTAATTTAAAGCATATTTACCAATATTATTAATAATATTTATTGATTATTAAAATAATATAGTGATTTTTTTTATTATTTCACTACAATATATAACGATATATATAATTAATATTCAAATTAATTATAAATATTATCAAAATATTATTATAAATACATATAAAATTAATTTTATTAATATTATTAGGAAATAATTTCAAACATAAAAAAAAAAAAAAAAAAAAAAAAAAAAAAAAAAAAAAAAAAAAAAAAAAAAAAAAAAATTATTAATTTTATTTAATATATTAAAGTGCGTGGGTTTCACCAGAGGTGTAAATACCAGGAGACCATGAAGTATTAGAGCAATCTAGCCACAGACTGTTCTGATCGTCGGAACGCTCCAATAACAGTGATCCTTAGAAAGTAGTACACTCTGTGAGTTTCAAATTGCGTCTATAAAAATCCGGATCATTCACAAACAATAATAATTGAATTTGTCTCTGTGTGATCTAGTGATATAGTTTATGTTGATACGCTTTCGATTATCACTCTGTTGACTCATGTTAGTCTTCCACCCCAATTACTAATATATAAGATTATCGAATCACTAGTCGCTTTATTTTCCCAACACAATACATAAAAAATAATTTAAAAAAAAAAAAAAAAAAAAAAAAAAAAAAATACAAACATAATATATACATAATGTTAAGATATTGTCACACTAACAAATCAAATATAAAAATATATATCTATAATTTTTTTTTTTTTTTTTTTTTTTTTTTTACTAAATACTATTTCTGTGATATAATATTAATCATCATAACCATTTGCTATCTCAAGAAATTTAATTAGAAAAATAATATTTATTTTTTTTTTTTATTTATTTAACTATTGGATATTTTTAATTTGATACTCAAACTGATTATTGCGGATAGTAGTGAATTATTAGTAGATAATTTTCTCACCGAGAGGCTGATCTGTTTTGGGTCTTAATCTATAATATCTCTTTGTCTACATGATTGCTAAGGTTGCTATTGGAAATTATGTAGGATGGGGCTGTTACCGAGGCGTTGGTCCCGTGGCGTCGCGTCGGCGTCGGCTTCTTCCTCTTTCCAATTGCGAGGGTGTAAATGCTGGACCAATATTTTTTACCATTTCAACTTTTATTAGTTTTTTTATTTTTTGGTTGTATGTGATAGTTTTATGTTCTTGGCATTATAGTTACAATTCTCTTGTTTTAACTCTGTAACTTTTTGCTATTTTTTTTTACATTAGTTTGTTGTTATTGATGCTTATTTGCTTTCGACGTTTAAGAGTCATTCTTTTTCGTGATATATTGTAGCTGGTCCTGTCTTTTATGGTCCATTTTGTTATTTTCATTTTTTTGTCTCTGCAATCGTGTAATCATGAGTTCTCCTATAAGCGGCTATTTTGGCAGAAATACTCGATTGCTGTTGCTATGTTCGGCTGCGGCTCAAGCCGGGCCTCGAGTATAGGTAGCGATGGCCCCTTCATTTCAATCTGTGTAGGCATAAGGTGGTTTTAAGACATCTTTGCATTTTCCATTCTTGTAGAGTGTGTTGCCTATATGATAGTTATACAAGACGTGGACTCTTAATGCGAATCTGAAGAACTATTGAGACTGCTCGTTAATGGGTATTACCATGCATGAGGAATCTAGATAGTGCACCGTTATAGACAGGTATAACAACGTGTGGAGTTCCAAAATATTCTTACCTCTTCTGAAAAAGAACCTACTAAGCGATTTGAATGCAATACGATAAATATTGTCGGTGCAATATAGAAACGGTATTCAAACGTCCCGAGTTGAACTCGATTCATTAGATCTCGGTGCGAAACTGCCTCTATGGCTCTAAACTCTTGTGGTGATCAAAGAGTATTGCTCTCTCGACGATCCAGGGGCATGCAGACTGTGGACATGTGGAGCGTCTGCGTAAGCAATGGTTTGATTAACTTGATAACTATGAACGGGTTGCTTCTGCTCTTTTATTACGGCATGAAGAGATGGAGTAGAGCCACTCCTATTCATCCCTCGTTGAGGGAGCATTTATACTTCAATATCTACACTCAATAGCATTAGGAGACGCAGTGGTATATATCCCAATTTTCTACCAAAGATGCTCAACTTTCGTGACTTTTATGGAATTAATTATAATTGAAAAAAAAAAATTAAGTGTGTTTGATTAGATATTATGCGCGCGCAAAAATCAAGACAATAATTCAATCTTTTTCTGTGGGGTTGCATTTAATGGACTAATTAATTTTTTCTTTAAAAGAAAGTTACGAATTATTTTGACCAATTTTTAATATTGCCCCCATCATATTTTTGCCGTACAATGTCATTTGACTCTCTATAATGAGTTTATAAAAGACGATGTTGTGAAAAGCTCAACTAGTTGAACTATAAGTTATTTGGTAGTTAACCTCTTTTGACCATCTTAGTCGTTATTTTATAAGAAGAAATAAATTTCTAAATTTTTTAATTAAATAATTAATAGAACTCAAATTAGTAAATTTGGTATAAAAACATTTCAAAAAATCGCATTGGCTCATAACACATTTTTTTTATATATAAATAGAGCACATTTTAATTACATTAAATATCATTAATATTTATTCATCAGTGCGTATGACATTATTTAGCGTGCCTTAACTTTTTTATTCGCTCCATCATTATCTCTGCATCTACATTATTAGATAATTGAAGACAGTTTCAGCTTATATCTCTCGATGAGCCATATTTATAATCAGGGATCTAAGAGTCACTCCGATTTCATCTAACAAGAGCAAGCTAATAGTGTGAGTGATGCAATGTATCTTCCTAGCCAACATTTGGCGATTGAGTAACATAACAATATTCAAAGATCTTTTTCTTCAAGATATCATGATAAATCTAAAGATGATAAATAAATAAAAAAAATTTAATTTATATATAGTTATATAAATTTACAATGAGTAAAGATTATACATTATTATGAATTTACTATTAGATTTCTCAAAGATAGTATAGAATGATTTTGAGTGGATGTACAGGCGAGACATGAATCCATTGAACTCCATAATGTGCAATAATTTTATATGAGAATAAGAAATACAATTGAAAAAGTTTGAGATAAATGTTAATTATATATCTAGAAACGGTTTATACCGAACTACAGTTATCAGTGACCGATATGTAGACGATATTGTTACGCCTCTATGTTGAGTATATAATACAATGGTCATGAGACACGTACATGGAACAACTATCTTTATTTAGGTTACATAGATCATGGAAGCATCAGTACTCTTGAAGCTCCAGTCCTCCTGAGGTACAGTATTATACATTTTTCGATTTATATTGTACGTGGCAGTCATTAACTCGGTAAAACATCAATATGTTAGGTTGAAGTCCTCACTGAGTTGACCTCCCGGCATAGAGGAGGAAGGGTACAGAGCTTACATGCGTTTGCTTGTCTATCTCGCGCCCTACAATCAGAAGATCATATTGCCCGAGTACCATCGTGATCGGGAATATAATGTGTATGTGCTCTCATATGCTAGCTTGAGTAAGTGAATAAAATTTTATAGATATGCGGACAAATACTCGTACTTACGTTTGAGATTTGTGGAATTTCCTCATTAATATGTATTAGTCAATATAGATTAGAGTTACATATGCATAATATTTAGTAGCTGGGTGTGTACTCAGGAGCGAGTGAAAATCTCGCTGGACGAAAGAAAGGGAATTTGTGAGTTCACCACATTAATGAGAGGCCAATATACATCCTTCATGCCGTCGTACAGTCACGATCGCTCATCTGATTGCCTATAAGCTACAGTTGTACACGACCACCCTCACGCTGGGGGATGCCCCCATGTGGAATTTAATGAGATGTCGCCTTCCCAAAAAAATGGGCGGGACCCCAACCCCATGCGTCGGTCGTGTCTTAACGTCTTCCTCGGTCTATTGGTATATTGTAATGGTGCGCGCTCCTCTACGAATGGTCTACTTATAGAGGTCGTCAACCGTGCCCCATGTCCACCAGGAACATGGGTTGATATGGATTCCTTATTTGTATTTAGTGTTTTCACGGCACCACACACATTACGAATCCCAATACTTGTAAGATTTGCCAACTTACCGAGTTGCTCATAAGGTACGGGTGCGTGCGAATTCAAGTAGCTTCTGCCTAAACCAAAAGAAATAATTAAATAAATAAACCAGGGTTTTTACATATTACTAAATAGCATGAACAATTGGACCACTGCTACCAGAGATGAAATAAAAAGTTTCAATTGAGGACCACAGAAATTAAAGAATGAGGAAATAGATGAGGCTGCCGAAACAATGATCCCGTTTTGATGCGTAACTGGAATGGTGTGCGCGCCCAACTTTGCGACGCCGTTCGGCCCTCGTGTCGGTGGCGAGAGCACTATGTCGCCAAGCGCGTGTCTGAGAGATATTTGTTAACCAGAAATCTGTCTTTACACGTGCGATGTGTGAAGTTATAATTTCACATTTTGCCATGAGCGATGCATAGCTACAGAAGTATACTGCAGTCATCATATAAGGATATGTACTTGCCGGTAATCCACACGTAGTATTCTACTCACTATCTCTAATCATATCTTGATGCTCTTTGGTTGTGAGCTCTTTCATAATCAGTGGACTCGATTGTCGGTTAAACGCTTAGAGATCAATCCGCGTTCAGTAAACAATGATAGGGGGAGCTTTCCGGTGTATATCTCTATTGCGAGTGAGAATGTAGACTCGCATTGAGATCTTTACGAGTCTTTAGACTTTGGAAACTACGAAAACCATAAATTTGGATATGAGATAGAGATATATAATCCTATGATTTGTATGATCTTCATGAGGGTGGAATTTGCTGAGGTTTATTAATTTAGACCATTCCTCTTGGCGAGAGCGGTTTTTATTCACCATTTACACAAACATAGTCTAATTACTCTGTGCTGATATAGGTAAGGAGAGTAGTGGTATTTTACTCCGAGAGATAAAGTTAGAGAAGATAGAGAGAGAAATTAAATGCATTATTGCATGATTGTATGAGCTCTGTCAAATATCCGTAGAGTGAAGAGTTGGAATGTAGGTAAAACCTAACTAGTGAGAGCTAGTCACTATTTGAAATCCTAACATCTCCAGTTCATAGAATTGGTTTTTATTAGTTTTTTAGTAAAAAAATCACTTTAGCAAATATCCGAAAGGGTCGAGTTGTACGGGATATAGTTTAGAAATTAGTGCGAAATTTCAGTAATTTGTAGTGCCAATTCTCGGTGTAATCCGACACCGAAACTCACAATCTCTATCAATTTACTCGTTGTGGTGATATCATGCACTTGCGATTTTGCCTATCAAGTTCTTCGCGACACGAGGAAATGCTATGACACCATTGGATCATTACAAAAGTTGAGACCGAACTTTCCATTATAATTTCAAGATATTAGTGTAGGAATGCCCAGTTCTTTTATAAATTGTTCACGACCTTCACGGGCAACAACTAGTCAAAGTCTTTAACCGTGTGATGCGTGAGGGAGCAGCACCCGCCGTGCGTAGATGTGTGTAGGCGAAAGATAAAATCTGCATATTCATAAATGCATGGGAACGATACAAACTGGCACGCGTTGAGAGAGAGCGCGTAAAAGAGAATGGGTGTTGCGGATTTAAATCACCGCTAAATGCTCCGAGGAGACGGTTCCGGAGAAGTTGAAGAAACATGAGATCAAGGATGGAGTAAATTCAAGGAATTTTGAGTATCCGTTCCCAAGAGTGATTTGATTAACGTGATTTCTAGTTAGCCCTGAACCCGGTGAGAGAGTGGCACGAGAAGTCTATTCAAATTTGGAGGATGATGTTCTCAAAATTTAGGATTTAAAACTTAAAATCACTAACTAAATGCCAAGAAGTAATGGGTTGTAATACAGAAATAGAATGCAAAAGTCGAAGAGATGAATATATGAAAAAGCGTACTAGGATCCCGAATCATCAAACAAGTTCACTTTTAATCCCTAATTCACAATTTGATAACACGATGAATTGGTTGAAGAATCAATGTTTCTAACTTATCCAACAATCTCTTTCGAGTAGAATTGAATCTATCCTAGCATACCATTTGACTATATTTCTATGACAAATGCAATATACAAGAATGCATGACGTTTTGTAAACACTTAAAGATTTACGTAAAGCATATCGGTATATTTCTATCATCTATGAACTAAACGATGATTTATATCTTGTTGAGTTTATTTCCCTTTTTTCGAACGCATAAAATAAACCACCCAAACATAATCACATGCATTTAATTATAGAGGCAAAAGGCGTATATAAATCATTCAACATCCATCATACGTGTTTGATTATCAAATTGTAAAATAGAAATTCAAATATCACAATGCGAGGTTCATCGTTCAAATAGAAATTGGATGAGGTAAACTACAATGGAATTGGTTTTTAGTAGTTTTAGTGGATAAAAATCACATTACAATCAATCGTTTAGATATAGTTAGAATTATCAATTTCAGTTATTGGTAGTGCAATCTTCGTGTAATCGAGGCCGAACTCACAATCTCTTTTATTACTTGTGGTGATATCATGCACTTGCGATTTTGCCAATCACGTTCTTCGCGTCACGAGGAAATGCTATGACACCATTGGATCATTACAAAAGTTGAGACCGAACTTTCCATTATAATTTCAAGATTAGTTAGAATGCCCAAGTCTTTATGAAATTGTTACATGACCTTCACGGCAACAACTGTCAAATCTAATTTCTAGACACCCGTCTATGTTTGAAAGTAAAATCTCATTTCATAAAGATGGACATACAAATTGTTGACGAAAAAATGTTTCGGATTTAAATCACCGCAAGTGTACGATTCATTAACAAGTAATAAAGTGGAAATTCAAGAATTTAGAGTATCGTTCCCAAGAGGATTGATTTAACGTGATTTCTATTATCTCGACCTTAACCGAATCTATTCAAATTTGGAATGAGTTCTCAAAATTTATGATTAAACTAAAATCACTAACTAAATGCAAAAGTAATGGTTGAATGCAAAAGTTGAAGAGATGAATATATGAAAAGGCGTGCTAGGATCGCGAATCGCCAAACAAGTTCACTTTTAATCCCTCTTTCACAATTTGATAACACGATGAATTGGTTGAAGAATCAATGTTTCTAACTTATCCAACAATCTCTTTCGAGTAGAATTGAATCTATCCTAGCATACCATTTGACTATATTTCTATGACAAATGCAATATACAAGAATGCATGACGTTTTGTAAACACTTAAAGATTCACGTAAAGCATATCGGTATATTTCTATCATATATTAACTAAACGATGATTTATACCTTATTGAGTTTATTTTCCTTTTTTCGAATGCATAAAATAAACCACCCAAACATAATCACATGCATTTAATTATGGAGGCAAAATGCGTATATAAATCATTCAACATCCATCATACGTGTTTGATTATCAAATTGTAAAATAGAAATTCAAAGATCACAATGCGAGGTTCATCGTTCAAATAGAAATTGGATGAGGTAAACTACAATGGAATTGGTTTTCAGTAGTTTTAGTGAAAAAAATCACATTACAATCAATCGTTTAGATATAGTTAGAATTATCAATTTCAGTTATTGGTAGTGCAATCCTTGTGTAATCGAGGCCGAACTCACAATCTCTATTATTACTTGTGGTGATATCATGCACTTGCAATTTTGCCTATCAAGTTCTTCGCGACACGAGGAAATGCTATGACACCATTGGATCATTACAAAAGTTGAGACCAAACTTTTCATTAGAATTTCAAGATTAGTTAGAATGCCCAAGTCTTTATGAAATTGTTGCATGACCTTCACGGCAACAACTGTCAACCCTAATTTCTAGACGCCCGTCTAAGTTTGAAAGTAAAATCCCATTTCATAAAGTTGGACATACAAACACCTTGTTAGGTTTAACAAATATTTAAATGGTTTCGTCTCTAAAGACTCGATCTTGCAAGTTGCAACTATAAAAAAACACCTTTCAATAAGCTTTTAAACATTGATGATCAACTTGTTACCCTATCAATAAGTTAAAAGATCAAAGAGAAATCTTCCTGGAAAATAATGGCTTGATATCACTTTAAAGTGCTAAAGAGAGAAAAGAAAATGATATAATATTTTGATTTGGAAATAAAGGAAGAAGAATGTGTTGCTCAAAAGGCACCAATCTCTAGAAAAAGTAAGTCCAAATGCAAATGCCCATCTCTCTTACACCATCATATTAGGTCAATCTTTATCCCCAATACTAATAACATAACCTAATTTCTACACAAATGACAAACCAAAGCACATGGAGAGTTCCATACATTAGCACCGTGACCTAATTTGCTGATTGTGGCCATCACCTACCACCCTATCCTCATCGAATTATTTATTTCGGCTTTTATTAAAATATTCGGAATACGTTACTCAATATTCAAAATACTCTAAAGTTCACATTACGCAGTCCGCGGTGAAACCATATTATGCATGTGAGTATATGTTGCGTGCATTAGTTTGTTATGATTGAGATATCCATATTTTTTTATTTGAATTTCTTTTTTCTCAATAAAACAATTAGAGAGTTTGTTTGATTTTGATTATTTGAAAATCATTTCTCTCATACTCATTTTCAATTATACATAGGGGCGGAGCCACATGAGGTCATGTGGGGTCAAATGACCCCACAATTTTATTTTATTTTTAGTTTTTTTTTTATTTAACATAACCCTAAATGACCCCCACAAGAAAATTGTCTAGGTATACCCCTGATTACACATTCTCTTAAAATTACTTTCGCATTTTTATCGAAATTTTCTCTACTTTTCAACTACGTGTACGTTAAGTCTGTCCCCGGTTTATGTAATAGTATATAACAATCAAATCACAGATTTGTGATGAACTTAAAATTTATTTTCCTACTCTAGCAATCAAAATTATTCCCTTGATAATTTATTACTCGATGACTTATACTTGACTTACCTACCAATCTTTTAATTGAACAAGTTAAAATTTAGTTGTAAAATGATTACTTTGGGCTCACTTATAATTCGAGCCAATTTCTTCAAGTCTTGCTTGGCGGCATTGTTCAATCTTCAAACCCATTTTTTCTTCCCTCCCAAAGTACATTTGGAACAATAATAATTGGTCAATAGCTTGTACCTAAATTATGACTTTTTTTGTTGTTGACCAATTGATTTGAGGATGAAAATTAATAATTCCACCAAACAACACGGAAAAACTTAATGGGATGGTGCCAAAAGTTGAAAAAATTAATAAAAATAAGCTACTTATTATGACACGATATGTTCTAAATTATAATATTAAATTCGAAAAGACAAGTGTCAACAACAAATTTAGTCCTCGTCAATATGCCTCGTATCCAAAACAACATAAACTTATGAAAAGTAAATTTATCGTTCAAAATAATATCCGTATTTTCAATGAACGAGATTGTTATGTCAAAAAAAACATGTGATTTAGTATAACTTGTTCTCTTAATAATTGACAACCAAGTTACTTATGTACAAATTTGGTCCCTGACAAGAACAACTTTGTGTTATTTTGGCCATCAACCACCTACCAGCTAGACGGAACATGTCCAATGTTTATGGACATTTGATCCAATGTCTAATAGATAATATATTTATTTCAATTGGTCATTAAATTTGTACGTTAAAATCGATGAATGCTTGTGAGTCATGTTTAAAGGAAATGATCTTTACATGGGAAATGAAAGAATTTGGGTGATTAATGAAGGAAATATTGTAGAATCAAAAGTGACTCTACTTTACGGCCAGATGAATGAATCGTCAGAGCTCGTATGAGAGTTGTAGCTAACGAACAAGAGTGTTATATTTGGGGTGTTAGTTGATGGAACAGAGGGGACGTGGTAATTTCAAGTTTAGAGTTATGTTATATTATGGAACCATATTTGAAGTTAGTGAAATATTCACGCTATAAAAAAGGTATACACACATTGTCATATCACTTAAATTTTTGTGCATCGATCTTATCGTTTTTCTTCTCAACAAAGAATAAAGTACTTCAAGCTGACCATTCAAATAATTGTATAATATAAATACCTTAAAAATTCAATTGCATTTGATCTAAGAGCTTAGAATAATTGGATCCACCAAATCAATATGATGTTGGGCTTTATATTTAACCCCATGGGACTTTTCTCCTTCAGAATTCCAAGTGGCAATTGAACAATGACTTTAGACCAAACTGGCTTCCATAGAACCGCGTATATGGACCACCTAAGATCAACGTCGACGCCGGTTCTCAGTTATGTCCTAACAGCGGACCAAGTCAACTAGTCAAACGACTCGTGTATGCCGGGTAAAAAAAGGATGCCGTGCCCCAAATTGGTGGACTCCATGTGCATCACTATCTCAATTACTATAAAGTTTCTGTCTCATACTTCGCTAGGCCAAAATCAGATATTTTGGTATCCTCAAACACGATAATAATCAACAAATGTTGAGAGACACACATATCGTTTGCTTGTTTGATACATATTTTTTCAAGTGAAAAAAACGTTTTTTTTCTTTTAAAGTGTAGTTAAAAATTATAGAAAAATTGTGGGTCCCATATAATATATATTTACAATTTTTTTTATTTAAAAAAAATTGTGTCAAACAAGTCTATAGTAAAATTTGTTATTATTATTTTTTTTTATTTTTTAAAAAAAATTAGTATAGCAAATAATTTAGGGACGGACCCAGAAAGGAAGTTCAATGGGAGCGAAATCAAAAAAATCTTGGAAAATAAATCAGAAGACCTAAAAAAATCTGAAGAAAAATCAAGAAATCTGAAAAATTGAGTGGGGGCGGCCCTCACTAGTCATCAACTAGGTCCGTCCCTAGGAAATATACTTGTTTGAATCATTGCATACTTTTTAGTCACTTGTTTTAGATCGGTTCATTTAAACTTTGGGGGTGTTTGTGAGTGATTTTGAAAATAAAAAATTGATTTTTTGCTCATTTTTGTCTCCTGACCTGACACGGAATTCATGCCTTTTCGTTGATTTTTCTACCGTTGAACAATTCAACGGTAAAATAATCAGTTTTTAGCAAAATTAAAAGCCCTCCCAGACAAGCTGTTTATAAGTAAATATGCGTCGAGAAGAAAAGAGATTTTACAAATAAAAAAAAAAACTTATTGTTATAAAATTAAGAGGAAAAGAAAAAATAATTAATAGAGTTAGAGTTTAAGTTGGTGTAATTTTATTATAACAATGATCTCTCTTTTTTTTTTTTTTGAGTTGAGTAACAATTATAATCTGAACGAATGCGATAAAAACGTAATTGTAAATTTTATATATACAAAGATGGTAAGTTACAGGTCTCGTGAAATTTATGCGTAAATTGATAGATAATCAACTTATGAGTTCGAAAAAGTTAAGCCAAACATGTTATATGCACCGTTTGGAAAAAGTTTAAAGTGAGTGATAAAGTCAGTTATCAAACTTTTATAAATCTAGAACACGTAGAAAAATGTGAAGTGTATTAAATGACAAAGGCAGGCTTGGTGCCTAAGCTCGTTTTTCACAGCTGTACACCTTTGAGGGAAAATGTGGTGACTGAAATGAAAAAAACGTGAAAGGGCATTTACGGTATTTTATACGAAATCCTGGGCAAACCATATCGTAATATGTCTAGAAATTCATATGGGGCTCGCCTGGGTATCACCTTGTGGACGTGAATGCCATTTTAGAATTCAGTTCAGAGCAAATTTAGGATTTATTTATGTATTTATCTTTATGGCGTGTCTTAAGGGACCCCTCATTCAACGGATTCAAAATTGCCTTAAAAGACAAAAGGGAAAAGCGAAATTAATGAAGATTCGCTCTGGGATAAGATCAGCTGAGGAAGGTCCCTCTTCCGACACGACAATATTGACTATTAAATATTGTGCTGTCAATTTATCGAGAGAAGTTCTTTACTACATGAGCTTGCCAAAATATCATCAATGATTTCTATTTTGCTAGTGCAATTACTGATACATGTGTAGACAAGCACACATATATTAAAATTTGGGTATAATTCGAATTTTTTGTTGAAATAATTAAAAAATTCTAATTGAAGTGCACGTCAAGAAAAATTTAGTTTGAAATACTATTTGAGTCATATATCAAGTTGAAGTTTTATTTTGGAAGCCTATTGAGAGTTGGAGTTTGTTTTCGACTCGACTTACTTGTATCCTACTTCATCAACAACTCTACTATGAGGGTTTGGACATCTCCTATGTATTCCCTATAAATATTAGGCTTTCGTACAATTTAATAAATGTGAGAAAAGAGATTGCTAGAACTTTATGATCAATTGTATACTTATTTATTATTATTGGTACAATAAAATCTCGTAATTCATTTGCTATATTTTCAATCTTCTTTTATTCGTTTGCTTGTGATCAAATACTTCGTTATTGTGACATATAATTTCAATATCTCAATCTGGTGGTTAGTTTCATATCAAGTGGTATTGAGCGATACGTGATCCTTGAATTTTCAACAATTGATATCAAAGATTTTGGGCTTAATTAACACAACAAGTGGTATCATAGCGATTCTGGTATCTTGTTTGTTTCACAGCTAGTGGTATCAGAGTCTAGGTTCAATAATTTCGCAAGAGCGCAATGTTTGATTTGTAGCTTTTTTGTTCGTGATGGTTTCTATGAAATATGACATTCCGCTTTTGGATCGAAGCACTAGATTTTCGATATGGTAGGTTAAGATGCGTGCAGTACTAGAATAGTAGGATTAGGATGATGCTTTGTTGGGAATTGACTAGATGCCCGCAACTTTAATCGGGGATGAGAAATTACGGAAGGATAAAAAGGCAGTTTCTCACATTCATCTTCATCTATCGAATATCATTCTTTGTGACCTTTTGAAGGAGGATTTAGCAGTTGCTTTATGGTTGAATTTGAAGCAATTGTATATGACTAAAAGTCTAACAAACAAGTTGCATATCAAGAAGCGTTTATACTCTCATCGAATGATAGAAGGAGGATCATTGAAAAATCACATTACTGTATTTAAAGAGGTTGTCGTTGATTTGGAAACTTTGGAAGTAAAGTATGATGAAAAAAATTGATCTTGATCCTATTGTGTTCGTTGCCGGCTTCGTTTTCTTCATTTAGAGACACAATCTTGTATAGTCGTGATTATGGCTGTCAATAAATTGGATTTTGATCTGAATCCGACGAAATTAATGAGAGATGGATTTATGGTCTCAGTCCGTTAACCCGATCAAAATCTGAATCTGATAATTCGTTAACTAAATGGATCAAATATGGATATAGGTCAATCCGATCCGATTTGCTATTAATAATTGAGTCCGTAAAATATTTTTGACATATTATTTGTTACTAAAATAAATAAACGAGAAAATAAATATTTTTTTATAACAAAAAAATAATCAAATTCAAAACATAAAATTTTTATAATTTTATAATTATTAAACATATTTAAGAATTGAATTTTTTTTAAAAAAAAGTTGATTTCAACCAATATTTTAAAAATCGACCCGAAAAAGGAAAGAGGTCAAGGGTCAAAAAGTCGAACCGGGATCGAATCAATATTGAACCAATTATCAAATTGAATAAATAAATATACACATAAACGTAAAATATTATAGAAACAATAGATTTTTTAATTTTAGTTTACTAATTTATTTAAACTAAATAAATATCTATATTTTTCTTAATTAAATTTATTATTGTAATTTATTTTACAACTTCAAAAACTAATAATTAATATGTAAAAAATAATTTGATTTGTTAATGGAAATAATAAAATAAAATATTTATATTTAGAATTGAAATTCAATTTTACATTATCCCACATTGAATGTCAATAGGAAATTAGAAGGTGATCTCTCATTTAAAAAGGAATATCATGATAGTAGAAGTCACAATTGAGTTTGCTAGTAAAAATAGGTGGGCCTCGAGTTAGTTCAAATTTTTTTTAAAGAACATAAAATCATTTTCGGTTTACAGTTAAGCGGCCGGTTTAACGGTTTATTTGATGATTTTCAATTTTTCGTTTAATGTACGATGATTTGATTCCAACATTGATTTCTTTTCCTAATTTTTACTAATTTCGGATTAGATTATCGAATTTGATATTCAATAACATAGCAAATTGAATATGGATTTAACAATCAAATATCAGTTGGATTATCGGATATATCTTATTCATATCCGATCAATTTACAGCCTCAATCGTGATACTCTCACCATTGATGATGTGTATGATGCTTTGTGCTCAAAATAGAAGATGGAGAATCTGGTTTCAAATGCTAGAGATGGAAAATGTTTTGTTGCTCATGGTGGTTCTAGAAGGGACATATCGAAATCTAAGTTTAGTAATTAGATTTATAACTTCGGCAAGAAGAATGGGTACTTGAAGAAGAATTGCTACAAATTCCAGAATAAAAAAAGGTTAACTGCAAGTCAATATGGGAAGCAATTAGAGACTTCAGGTGAAGCGGACCTCGTAGAGAACATGGTAAGTGATGAAGATCTTTTGGCTATTTCTGACATCGATTTTAAACCAGAGGGGGATTGGATTCTGGATTCAGCGTGTGTTTCATATGTGTCCTAATAAGGACTTATTTACTACATATGAAACCGTTTTCAGAGGTACAACGCTTCAAATCTACTACATACATTTTTTTTTAAAAAAAAATTGGATTTGTAGGATTACCAAAATCTTTATTATCTAATTTATTCTGAATTTAACAATATAATATAAATATTGTGATTTTATCGATTAAATTTAAATTCAACAATTTAAATAATAAATTACATATATAATTAAATCTTAAGCAACATAGAATACCAAAATCCGAACACAAAACTACTAAAATAACATGCACGAAAAATTAATATAAAATTTATTCTTAAAATAAGATTTTCAATAATCATTTCTAATTTTATTTGTTTATTTATTTTTACTTGGCGACCCCATGAGTATCACTTAGTCAATCTTCCACGTGTCCACACGATCCGTTCTAATCTGAAATGTTATTGTAAGAGTGAGTATTTTGAAAATACTCTATAAAAATACGTGTATATTCTTATTAATATGATATAGATATAAAAATGACATAACATACCAACACTCTTAGATTTAAAGCAAAATGATCGCAATATCCAATAGTTTAAAGAATTTCTTAAGAATTCCCACATCTCGTAGGATTTAACATATTGATCTAACAGTCCATCCCGACGAATTTAACATAGAAATTGATTCGAATGCCTTAGATTATTTCATACCAAAAATTTATATAAACATCAAGAAATAAAAAATTATCACTTTGCACTAATTTATTCTTACCTCAACTTGATACCAAGTAAAATTGAAATGTAATTTAGAATGATGAAGTGTGTATTAGAAATGAATTTATAAAATTTCTCAATGAAACACTCTCACATATATGTACATCTCCCACCCGTAACTCCAATGCAACTCAAATTTTTTTTAGATTAATTAAGAATTAATTAAATTAAACTCCCTAGTTATTATCCAGTAAATGGGTAATTAGGTTTAATTAAAATATATCTTTTCAATTCCCCAAAACATGTACTCCATTAATTTGATTATTTTATTCTTATTTATATTTTGTTTATTAATAAAGTATAAAATTTAGAATAATTTCTTTCTGTCAAAATAACTTGAATATAATTAGTCTAAAAATATTTATTTTTAGCTCAATTTATACAATTTAACACGAGCTACAAAATGAGTATAATATCGATATATTTTTATCAACTTCTAAAATACTTAAATATTTGATCCAAATAATTTACGATAAATTTTAAAAGTGCACGTAAGCAAATATATCATTTATGTAAATAAATGGGTCGAGTTTATTGTTTCAACTTTTGGACTTTAGTGTGACGACCAAGGTAGACATGGACTATTCATTTGCTAAATGTCCAACCTTAAATTTAGCCCATAATAAAATAAAATAAAATAAAAATTCGGGGTGTTACGTGTCGTGGTTATGAGAAACAGCACACCTTGTCGAGTTGTAGGAATTGATATAGTCGAGTTAATACCATAAATAGTCACTGAACTTGATCAAAAGTTCTCAGGAGGTCACCGAACTTCAAAACTTCCCTAATTAGTCACCAAACTTTGCAAAAAGTTCCTAGGAGGTCACCGAACTTTGCTAAAACTTCCTAGGAGGTTATCGAACTTTGCAAATTGGGACCCCATACATCAATGATTCGGTTACCCCCTAGGAACTTTTTGCAAAGTTGAGTGACTATTTAGGAAAGTTTTGGAAAAGTTCGGTGACTATTTAGGGTAGTTTTAAAGTTCGGTGACCTACTGGGAACTTTATGAAAAGTTCAGTGAGTAATTAAGAAAGTTTTGAAGTTCAGTGATCTCATGAGAACTTTTGACAAAGTTCAGCCACTATTTAGGGTATTAACCCGATATAGTCAGATTGAAGTTATTGGATGAGACAATTAAAACACTTGACTAAGTTCAACATGTTCCAAATTTGAAGAAGAATCATATCTCATTGTCTATATTTGATTCAATGGGTTATGAGTACTTTGGTGGATGTGGAACTTTTAAGGTTTGTAAGGATGCCCATGTTGTATTGGAGGGACAAAAAATATCTAAATTATACATTTTACAGGGTCGTGCAAAATTTAAAAGAGTCAATCAACACAGGTTCAGTACCGTGGTGGACATTCAGTTTGGTACAATACCTTTAGGAGCTCGTAAATGGTCAGATTTGAAGAATACTGCTCATTAGAGTTTAGGAGATATGGATAATGTCGCTTTGCCACCATTACATGCGGTGCTATTGTATTTAATTGTTAGGGACGGACCTAATGGTAAAAGGTATATAGATGATGATTTTGTTGAGCATACTTTTAGTGTAGTAGAAGGTGTGCAATCTAGCAAATGGTCTTCTTTAAAAGCATTTGGGTTTGATTTTGTTTTGGGGGTGTGTTACAGCCCAATTTGGTGAATTTTAAAATTATTATGATTTTTTGAGAATTAGGTAATTCTGCAGAGTAATGTTTGAATTCATTGAAAGAGGTGGAATATTTTGTGTTTGGTTGGATAAATCAGTTTTAGTTATTATTGAAGAGTCGGTTCATTTCTTGTAGACGAATTTTCTTCTCCAAGAGGAGAGTATTTTGGATTTTTTTTCGTTGTAGTGGAATTCGTGTCAATGTGAATATTGTTAGAATTTGGGTGTGACCCGAATTCCTTATTGAAGTAATTGAAGAATTCTAATTGAAGTGCACGTCAATAAGAATTCAGTTTGAAGTGTTATTTGAGTTCTATGTCAAGTTGAAGTTCTATTTTGAAAGTCTATTGGAAGTTGGAATTTGCTTTTGACTCGATTTTTTGGTATCATACTTTATCAACAACTTTATTAGGAGGGTTTGGTATTATATGTTAAGTTGAAGTTCTATTTTGAAAGTTCATTGGGAGTTGAAATTTTTTTTGGACTCGATTTTTTGGTATCCTACTTCATCAATAACTCTACTAGGTAGGTTTGGACATTTCAACGTATTCCCTATAAATATTAGGCTCTTCTATACAGTTTAATAAATGTGAGAAAATAAATTAATAGAACTTTAGGATCAATTGTACATTTCTCTATTATTATTGGTGCAATAAAATCTCAAAATTCATCTACTATATTTTATTTTCTTCTTTTATTCGTTCGCTTGTGATCAAATATTTTATTATTGTGACATATAACTTCAATATTGAAATACGATTGTTGATTTCTTATCAAGTAGTATAGAGCAATACGTGATTCTCGAATTCCTAACCATTGGTATTAGAGATTCTGGACATAATTAACACAACAAGTGATGTTAGAGCGATTCTGATATCTTGTTTATTTCACAACAATATATATATATCAGTCGATACACATAATTACACTTTACATATTGCATTTTTTGAATTTACAATTCAAATATCATATATTTTATAATACAATAATAAAAAAATTATTTTGCTAAACATTTTTGTAAAAAAATTTACCAAACATTGTATTTAAGATATTTAACTAGTAGTCTTGAATTGACCTTTTTTTTTTAATCTAGATAATCATTAAAGTGAAAAATAAAAACTTGATGATATCACTGCTATAGTCTATAGAACGAGTTTTGAACAAACTTGATATGGAGAAAAAAAGTATTGAATGCTTATTGTTATATGAGAGTGTTGGTGGGGATTAGAATTATATTTTTAGTAGATTGTGATAGAAATTTTTTTAATACGTAGTTGAAAAATCGTGAGACTTATGAAAGATGTGATTAATATTAATTATTTGACTTTAACTTATATTAAAATTTGATTTTAATCCGTATCAAGCAAGACCATAATTACATGACTTTTGCATGCTTCGACTATATATATATATATATATATATATATATATATATATATATATTATATATATGAGTAAACAAATAGAAATTAAAGTCCATCCTCTACTGTTTAATGATGGCGTGGCACAATTCAGTCCGTTCAAAGAAATCCCAAATTCATGAGAAGCTTCCTGCCTCTTTCCATATTTTTTGTAAACTTGCACGCAAAAAGCCCAAATTAATCAGTAGGCGCCTTTTCCTTTTTTTTTTTTAGTAAGTTTAATGTGAGTACTTTTGTATATTACACTATATTATTCATCATCGAAATGTTATAGGTTACAATTAACAAGTTGTCTCTTAGTTGAGCGTCAAAAAGCGATCTCGTGCTGTAGGCGGTGCTAAAATTTAAGTCGTTAAATGAGTGAGTTACAAGATATAGGACTCGTTTGACATTACTTTTGAAAAAGTAAAAAATTATTTTTGAAAGTAAAAAACATATTTAAATAATTTTTTTGAAGTATCTCAAAGATTTTAAGAGGAAACTGATTACTCAAAGTAACTTTTTCGTGAAATTCTTTGCAAAAAATAAAAGCAGGAGTCATATCAAATGAGCCAATAAATCAAGCTAGTTGTATGCGAGATGCTAGAAAAGGACCTTGCTACTTGTACATTCATTTGTGTACATCAAGGCGTCCAACCCCTCACATGGGGGTGGGGTCCACTTGGAGATAATATTTTTTATTCAAGTGGGTCCCACCCTCGTGTGAGAGGGTAGATACCTTGATGTACAAAAAATTATGTACAAGTAGATAAGTTCGCTAGAAAAATGTAATTAGTTGTCCTACTCGAAAGGTTATGGACCAACAGGTGCAATAAACTGGAACCTCAATTTTTCGAAGAAAAACAAATTCTCACGATCTTATCGCTAAGAATCAAAAACAGTAAGGTATTGAAGCTTGGGAGAAGAATCCTCGGGAGAGGTACCAAGAATGTGGGTAACGTGCCACGCGGCAATCCGACGTTGATTAATCTCCGCCAAATAATCTCAAACCCATTGAAAAATTGAAAATAAAACCAAACACAAATATTTTCCTTGTTTCAGCCCTATATTTTTCAAAAATAATATTTTTTTTAATTTACATATAATTTTATTTTATTGAAATAGAATTAGATTACTGTTCAAAAATACATTTTAATGAAAAAAAGGGATTCGAACAAGGGTTAAATTAAACGGGTGTATGGTAAGGATTAAAATTAGATTTTTAGTAGATTATAATAGAAGTTTTTGAAATGTGTGGTTGAAAAGTCGTAAGATCCATGAAAGATGTAATTAATATTAATTGTTTAATTTTGATTTAAATTAAAATCTGATTTTAATTCGAAACAAAAACGATCTAAATAGAAAAAGTAGACTTTATAAATAAAATAAATTCGGCTGAGGTTGTGGGCCCAATTTACTCTCCCGCTATTTAAACGACTTTGCCCTCCATGCAATTCTCGCTCATTTAACAACCGTTTAGCATTCACTTTGCATATACCGGGAAATCTCCGTCGCCGTTAGGTTTCCTTCCCCTCTCAAATTCTCCTCACCGATTTCATCTCTCTCTCTCTTTTGATTTTGGTAAATTTTTATTCTGCATGGTGGGATTCGTGTTCGAGATTTAGAATTGTGTTTGATTCTGTAAAGCATTCGTTTCAATTTTGTTTTCGTAGAATTTTCTTCTTCTGAAGGGTAGGTGTGGGGATTTCAGGGTTGTGTAAGGGTGTGTTTCGATATTGGTTTGTTGTGACCCGGATCTCTTTTTGCTTCTTTTGAGGGGGTAGCCGGGGCTCCGGCCTCGGCGGGTTTCAAAGCCCCCACCTATACAAAATCGATCTAATAACGTCGTATTTGAATTAGTTTTTCGATTTTCATTCTTTGATTCTTCCCGAGCGTAAAACAGACCGGAGGAAAGATGCCGGCCTTGGCTTCCTGTGACGCTGCTGTAGCTTCGCCTCCCGGCTACGCCGTCGCCTGGGATGGCACTGTTCCAACGCCGGAGTTATCATCTACTTCCGGCGTCCCTCTGCCGACAAACACCACCGCCTGGTCACCCGCTCATTCCTCCATGCTCTACCGGGTCGACGGGTGGGGTTCCACTTATTTTACTGTCAATTCATCCGGAAATATTTCCGTCCGCCCCTACGGCGCGGAAACACTGGCCCACCAAGAGATTGACCTCCTCAAGGTAGTGAAGAAGGCCTCTGACCCGAATGCTTCTGGTGGGCTTGGTCTCCAGTTCCCTCTTATTGTTCGTTTCTCTGATGTTCTCAAAAACCGGCTTGAAACTCTGCAGTCGGCTTTCGATTTCGCTATTCAATCCGAAAACTATGAGGCTCATTACCAGGGCGTTTATCCTGTGAAATGCAATCAAGACAGGTTCGTGGTTGAGGATATTGTGAAATTCGGATCGGGCTTCCGGTTTGGTCTGGAAGCCGGATCAAAACCGGAACTTCTCTTGGCCATGAGCTGCCTCTGTAAAGGAAGCTCTGAGGCTCTTCTGGTATGCAATGGATTTAAAGATGCAGAATACATTTCTCTTGCGCTGGTTGCTAGAAAGCTGCATTTGAACACTGTGATTGTTCTTGAACAAGAAGAAGAGCTGGACATCGTGATTAATGTCAGCCGGAAACTTCGTGTCCGCCCTGTGATTGGGCTCCGAGCTAAGCTGAGGACCAAGCATTCTGGCCATTTTGGTTCCACTTCGGGCGAGAAAGGGAAGTTTGGTTTAACCACCACTCAGATTCTCCGTGTTATGAAGAAACTTGAACAGCATGGTATGCTGGATTGCCTACAGTTGCTGCATTTCCATATTGGATCCCAGATCCCTTCCACAGCTTTGCTGTCTGATGGCGTACGTGAAGCTTCCCAAATCTACTGTGAATTAATCCGCCTTGGTGCTTGTATGAAAGTGATTGATATTGGCGGTGGTCTTGGGATCGATTATGATGGCTCAAAATCCCAGGATTCTGAAATTTCTGTTGGTTACAGTATTGAAGATTATGCTTATGCTGTTGTTCTGGCTGTAAAATCTGTATGCGACCGTAATGGTGTGAAGCATCCGGTAATTTGCAGTGAAAGTGGTCGCGCCATTGTGTCTCACCACTCGGTTTTGGTGTTCGAAGCTGTTTCTGTGAGTTCTAATGAGTCTGCTGAGATGCCTTCTTTTGGACTTCAATACTTATTGGAGCAACTCACTGATGAGGCCCTTGCTGATTACCGAAATTTATCCACTGCTGCAATTCGACGTGAGTATGATACCTGTTTGGTTTACGCAGAGCAGATGAAACAGAGGTGTGTTCAACAATTCAAAGAAGGGTCTTTGGGGATGGAACATCTTGCTGCAGTTGATGGACTTTGTGAATTGATGTCGAAGGCAATTGGGGTTTCTGATAATGTCCGTACTTACCATGTTAATCTATCAGTTTTTACCTCAATTCCCGACTTTTGGGGCATTGGTCAGTTGTTTCCCATTATTCCAATTCACAGGCTTGATGAGAGGCCAGGAACGAGGGGTATTTTGTCTGACTTGACTTGCGATAGTGATGGGAAGATTGATAAGTTCATTGGAGGCGAGTCTAGCTTGCCTTTACATGAATTGGAAGGCAATGGCAGTGTTAATGGTCATGGTGGGAAGTACTATTTGGGGATGTTTTTAGGTGGGGCTTATGAGGAGGCGCTCGGGGGAGTTCACAACCTGTTTGGTGGCCCAAGCGTTGTTCGTGTGATGCAGAGTGATGGCCCTCATAGCTTTGCTGTGACACGCGCAGTCCCTGGCCCAACCTGCGGGGATGTGCTCCGGGTGATGCATCATGAGCCCGCACTCATGTTCGAAACCCTCAAGCACCGTGCAGAGGAATTTACTGACATTGAAGATGCTAATGGCAGTATGTCACTTGCCAGTGGCCTAGCCCGTTCCTTCAATAGTATGCCTTATCTGGTGGGCTCAGCCTCTTGCGGCCTGATTGCTGCCAATGGTAATAATGGTCACTTCTATTGCAATGAGGATACTTTTGGTTCAGCTGCTGATTCAGTGGCTGCTGAGGATGAGAAGTGGTCTTTCTGCGTTGCTTGAATATTTATGGAAGTTATTTTGCAACTCCAGTGGTTTCTAGTTTGTGGTTTGAGGCCGTCTGTTTTCAATCTTCGATTCCATCATTTAGTACCCTTTTTTATTATATTGTTCATTTCTTTGTTTTAGTTCGCTATGTACAAGATGTAAGAATCGGCCGAGTGGGGATGTTACCGAATCTGTCTGATCCTTTTGTAAATTCGGTACCAGCATACCCCTGCTCCGTGTAATGTTTTTCCCTGTCTTGTTGTAGAACTTTCTTGTGAACTCGTTATTGCTGTTCAATCTTTCGTAGTTTATTCAGGAGTGAGCTTGTCTGAATGAATGTTTGGAAGTCTCAACTTGGGCAGCCAGTTGAATTGCCAGTGATGACTGATTGGTGGTGGCCCTTATAAATGACTGCTCTCTCTTTAGCCTATGTACAGTTGTGATTCTATGTAGGGCCTTCCAAAATTAGTTGTGCAAGAAACCAATGAAAATTAAGGTCAGACCTGCCTACCTAAATCATGTTATAAGATTCCATATTATCTTATAGCTGTCGGCAGTTTTTGGTGGTTTTTTTGTGGAACAGCATCCTTTGCTTTTGGTAGTAACAAAAAGACGTGACCTTTAAATTGTGAGTGTAGGGGCAAATTTCTTCAGAGATACCTCTGTAATGCTAACATGTCACCTCTTGCAAATTCACCTTGTATCTGATTGTGTACAAAGGTTTTGAAGTCAAATTGAAATCAGACATTAGACAAAGAAACATGCTTTATCACAAATGTGGTGATAGAAATGATGGCCCCTGGAAATGGGCAAGTTAAATTAAAACAAGTAAACAAAACCTTATGGGACATAATAAAAAAAAATTATATTCTTATCTGTTGTACTATAAAGCATATTAATGCTTATTGATAAATGTGAACATTTTCGCACTTTGATCGATGACTAGCTTAAACCTTACGACCCTTGCTCTATTGGATTCAAGAATAGCGAGTCAAGCTGTGGGAACCTCTAGAAGGGTCCTTTGTAATTCATTTCTATTTGAGTTAAATAAATAAGTACAACGAAGGTTTGAGAAGTGTATTAATGCATATTGACAAATGTAAATCCTTTCATGTTTGGATCACTTGCTAGCTTAAAGTGTACTGTCCCTACTCTATTCTTTCATCGGATTCGGTAACAGTGGGTCGAGCTGCGAGGAACCTCTAGTGATGGCCCTTTGTTTAATTCATTACTTGGTGGCGTTTCCGTTTGATTAGACATGCGAGCACAATGAAGGCTAGAGAGTAGCAATTTACGCCTATAGAGTCGTAAAAATTCTTGATTAATAAACTCCTAATTCAAGCAAGAGGAAATTACAGTCTGACAGGATTTTAAAATACCATTTTCATAAATCAAGAATCAGGTTTTAATTAATGATTTAAATAATTTTTTATTTTTATTTTTATCTGTCTACTCTATCCAAACCCGAAAATAAATTTTTGTTCCATCTCCTCTCCATTCTCCCACCGTTCGTCTCTTTACATAACAACCGCCGCTACAGTAACCATCGTCGCCGCCTCCACCGCTACCTACTCTCAAACCTTCGTCGTTGTCATCCGTCTTTATACTCCCAAACCTCGACAGAGTGAGCGTCGCTGTTGCGACATGAAGTGGCATCGGCTCCGTCGTTGCAACGATTTGAACGTCACGAAGTTGCTTCACCCTTTAGCTGCTACAGTTCGATTGGGCAGATCCATTCTCCTTGTTTTTTATTTATTATTTTTGAGTCGATGGTGGAGGTGTGTAGTACGGTGGTGGCATGGTGCTGTGCACGATGATGGTGGTGGTGTGCGGTGCGGTGTGGTGGTGGTGTTTGACGACTGTGCTGTTTTCGGCATCGTGGCGGTGGTGGAGGTGTGTGGTATAGTTTGGTAGTTAGGTGAGTGGTGCGATCGTGGTATGGTGGTGTGGGCGGTGGTGGTGCAATGTAGGTGGAGACGTGCAATGCTGTGCCATGTAGTGATGGTGTTTGACAACAGCGCTGTGTGCGGTGGCAGTGACGGTGGTGGCATTAGCGTTAGCGGTGGTCGTGGGTGGGATAGGGTGAGTGTCTAACTAACAATTATTTTGTTGATTGTAACCAATAATTGGTTAATTTTTGACAAATAAATAATATGTGATCTAAAAATTGTAATTGTGACTTACGATTTATTAAGTTGTAATCGAGTCGTGACCAATAAAAATTTTGATTTTATTATCGATGAATAATCTATGACCATAAAAGTTTTTAATTCGGGATCGGGAAATAACCCGTGACCTGTGAAATTCTTGATTTGTGACTAGAATATAAGTTGTGACCAATAATTTGATAAGTTGTCATTGAAAAATTAATTGTGACCAATTAATTTGATAATTTGCAATGAATAAATGAGTTGTGACCAATAAAATTTTCGATTCATGACCGATTAATAACACATGACCTATAAAATTTTAATTCGTGATCGAGAAGTAATATGTGACCTATAAGATTTTTTATTTGTGATCGAAAAAAATTTGTGACCAATAATTTTATAAGTTGTGACTAAAAATTAATTTGTAACTAATTAATTAGATAATTGTGACCAAATTTTATATAATTGTGACCTCAATATATTTAATTAATAAAATATATATTTGATAAATTATTTTAATAATAAAATTTTTAAAAAATGTGATTTTTGAAATATGAAACTTGTTTTCTTAGTTTTGAAATAGGTGATAATCTCTTTAGTTTTGAAATTTTCCCTTGAAGCAATCGTAGGACCTCTGTGGACAGGTCCGCAGATTATAAGGCTGGGCCTTGAAGATTTTAAGCCCAAGGATACGCTGGATTAATTTCTTGGGCTTCCTTGCCATTGGGCAGTTCACTTCTTATGGACCAAGATCTATATCAAAAAGACGGGCTGAACTCGAAAATTGGATCTATATGCTCAATTCGGTTCAAGACACACGTGCCATCAAACAACATAGCGTCCTCAACAAGCACGTTGGCGCATATTCGATCTTCTTCGCATAAGGAGTTCCATTTCATCATCAAAACCTTATATACTGCAATTCGATCCTCGAGGTATTTCTCTCTTACATTATTATCTCCATAAAACCGGAGATTCTCGCTCTACATTTCTCAGTACTTGCTTTTGGCTTCAAAGTTTATATTTTTTTGTGTAATCACAGATCTGAGCCTAATCATTCCCGAACATTACGCTTTTTTTCCTGTGTTAATAGGTGAACTAAGAGCTGAGCACGTGGTGTGATTACCTTTTTTATTAAACATGGTAAGCTTTATGACGATTTTAATTTCTTGGATTTTTTTCCCGTTCATGAAAAGTTTGTCCTTTTACTTCTCAGTGTTATGTTTTTTGTTTTTATTTTTGAATTTCTTATATTCTTCTGTTATGATTCTGAATAATTATCTTCGTACTAGAATGTGAAGAGCGATTAAAAAATAATAAAATCAAGATGAAGTTTCTTTTTGGACTTTTTAAGTACCATGATAATCAGTATTATATTGGCCCTTCTTTTTTATCATAATTCTTGTATTTGTATTCTTTTTGCTCATTCTAGTTTCCAAATAGAGTCAAATTTACTCTGTTTATTGTATTCAATGAGTTTCAAAGCCGGTTGCAAGTTCAAAGGCATAACTGTAGTTAATATTGGCAGTGGGGACATTGCAACATTAGAAACAAAAGTCTCTTATTAATGCAAATGTAGTAAATATGAAAAATAAAGCAGAAGATATTATCCGTACCTCAAACCATAGCAATTAGATTCAAAAGCGTTTCTATGTAATAGTCTATTCAAGGCTCTATTTATGCATTGATGGAAAAATCACATACTATGTGGTATACTAAAAGCCCTCTTTATTCATGCATTGATGGAAAAATCCAGTCTATCTGGTAGACTAAAAGCCCTCTTTTAACTATGTATTTGATTTAATGTGCCTTTTATGCATATATATAAAAATAGGATTTTGATGCTAGTTATCTCCTACACCAATTGCCCACAATATTTGTGGAAAAAAGTCTTTTAGTGGGTAGTTAGGGCATCTCCAAAAATACTCTTGATTATAAAGAGCATAGTTCATCTTTATTTTCATTTTTCCATAAGCAACTATAACTCAACATTTTCACCACTTTTTTACTTAGCTTTTTTTTTTTTTTTTTTATTTTTTTTTTATTTTGTCATTTTCCCTTCACTTTGAAAGTGGTTCATAGAAAGAAAGTTGTAAAATAGTAAATGAAAGCACTATAATTATACTATAATACAAAGAGCGAGTTTGGCTCTTTACATGTAGTTTTTAAATTTGAAATTTAGAGAGTTTGACAGTTTGTTGGGCTCCTAGAGGAATTGGCTATCTATAATAAGGAGAATTGAGCTAATAAAGAGCTTATTGGAGATGCTCTGAAACTTATAATGTTCCACTTAAGCTATTGGCGTGTTTGAAAGTTGCATGGCTCCTCTTGAGATTTCTTTGAGCATGAGCTCTCTTTATTGCTTGTAAGTTGATAAATTGTCATTCTATTCTTCAATCTTATACCTAGATCTTTGAGCAAGAGGCAACCCATCGTTCACCCTATAAACAACTATTAACTTTTACTTCATCATTATACTTTAGTACATGTGCATGTGCATTGGGAATGGATTAAATCCCTGCTCTTCTTTTGGACTTCTGATCAGCTTTTGGGTGGTCAAAATTCATAGAATGAGAATTTTTTTTTTCCAGATTTTTTTTTCTTGAGATATAATTTCTTGCCCAAAGGGAGTTACTTGTTAGAATACAGATTTTGTAGATACAATGAATTAAGGATGAATAACAAGAGCATGCATTTCTAGGACGAATCAGGCATTAATTTAAGGGTCACAAGAGAATAAATAAGTAGAGAAACTTGGGATTCTTAGTATCCATGAAAGCTGTGCCAGGAACCTTTGTGATTACATTTTTAAAACGCTTGTCATTAACTGGCCTATTATTAGGATAACTACCCACAAAGCCTATCAACTCCTTTTTATGCATCACACTTTAAATCAAATACAAAGACAAAAGAGGGTTTCTAGTTTGTAAGGTGTTTTTTCCACCATTGTTTAGATATTAAGCCACTGTTTGGGGTCCATTAAAATGAGACTTTAGGGAAAATGTGTTTTGGAATAGTGAGCTTTCGAAGAATGTATGGTTAAAAAATAAGGAAAAGTTTTGAATTTATTGCAAAATTATTTTATGGGATAATGTATGGTTAAAAATGAGTTTTGAAAAATGCATTTTTGAAAAAATGGAGTCCAAACTGGTGCTAAGTCTTGAAAAGACTAGCCAAATTATCATAATTTCAAATTTTCATTATGTAGAGGGGCTATCGAATTTGATTGCTATGGCTGGAGGTACAATTTGTGGCTTCCATTTTGTTGTTCATATTTATGAACTTTGCTAATATCTCATTAAACTGAATTCGTCAACAGCTTTTATAGTCAATATTAGTACCTTTTTTTCTGAAAGAACTACTTTTCAGTACATTTATTATACAAGGGATTTTGTAAAATACTCCACATATGAGTACATTCGTCTGTGTAGGTTTAATATTCATTACATTTGTTCATTACTTGGCCCCTGTTTGTCATCCATTTTTTCAAAACTCTTTTTTTTTCTCAAGCTCAATTTCAACCACTCATTTACACAATAAAATATTGTAGAAAGAGGAATTGTGATTAATTCCAACTTGTTTATTCAATGAAATTGGTACAATATATAATTTACAGGAATGGGGAAAAAAGGAAATAAAGCTAATCTCCTAAAGTAAGAAAGAAATCAATAAAAATCAATACATATTTACACCCTACTAACTTTGGAATGTAAAATCCCATAACCTAAATTAGAACCAATTTGGCTCCTATCTTTATTTGATAGGATCCGGTTTCCACACTCCCCCTCAAGTTGGATCATAGATATTAATCATGTCCAACTTGCATATGAAGTCATTAAAACTTGGTCGAGGTAGCCCCTTGGTAAAGATATCAACAACTTGCTCTTGTGTGGGAACATAGGTCATGCAAATGGTTCCTTCCTCAACTTTTTCTTTTATGAAATGCATGTCAACTTCTATATGCTTGGTACGATCATGTTGAACTGGATTAAGAGAGATGTTGATTGCTGCCTTGTTATCACAGTAAATTTTGATGGGGAACTCTGTTTCAACATGCAATTCTTCCAAAAGTTTTTTTAACCACGGCCCTTCACATATTCCTTGTGCTACTGCTCTGAATTCTGCCTCAGCACTACTTCTGGCAACCACATTTTGTTTTTTACTTCTCCAAGTTACAAGATTTCCCCACACATAGGTACAATACCCAGTAGTTGATCTTCTGTCTTCTATTGAACCTGCCCAATCTGCATCTGTGAAGACTTCAATCTTCCTTTCACCCCTTTAAAAAACAGTCCCTTTCCTGGGGATCCCTTAAGGTATCGTAGTATCTTGTAGACTGCTTCTAGGTGACTCTCCTTTGGTGAATGCATATGTTGACTTACGCGGCTAACTGCGAATGCAATATCTGGTCTAGTGTGTGACAAGTATATTAGTTTTCCAACAAGTCTTTGGTATCCATCTGTCTCTACCTCTTTTCCATCCTCTTCAGGTCTTTTCCCTGCTTCGACGGGTGTATCACTTGGTTTACAACCTAGCATCCCAGTTTCAGTTAAGAGGTCGATAACATACTTTCGTTGTGAGACACTGATCCCCTTTTTTGATCTTGCCACCTCCATTCCCAAGAAGTATCGCATTTGTCCCAGATCCTTCACCTTGAATCTTTAGTCTTTCAATTTCTGCTACATTGTCTCCTGTCAGAATGATATCATCAACGTAAACAATTAGGATTGTCTTAGTCCCATCATTAAAATGTTGGTGGAACATAGTGTGATCCGACTGTCCTTGTCAATATCCTTGACTCTTTAGCACTTTTGCGAATATGTCAAACCATGCTCTTGGTGACTGTTTGAGTCCATATAGAGACTTTTTTAGTTTGCACACTTTGTTTTCTTTATTACCTCTGCTGAACCTTGGTGGTAAAGTCATTAACACTTCTTCCTCTAGCTCTCCGTTCAGAAAAGCATTTTTAATGTCGAGTTGTTGTAACGGCCAATACAGATTGGCTGCTAAGGACAGAAGTACCCGAACTGTATTCAATTTTGCTACTGGTGCAAACGTTTCTGTGTAGTCGATGCCATATGTTTGGGTGTATCCTTTTGCAACCAACCGAGCTTTGTACCTCTCTATTGTCCCATCTGCTTTGTATTTTAGATTGAAGACCCATTTGCACCCAACCGGTTTTTTTCCCTTTGGTAGATCTGATACCTCCCAGGTTCCATTTTTCTCCAGTGCCCTCATTTCCTCCAATACGGCTTCCCTCCAATTAGGGGTTTCTAGGGCTTCTTCAACATTTCTTGGGATCTTTGTGCTATCAAGGTGAGATGTAAAAACACGAAATCCAGTAGATAAAGTATTATAAGACATGAATTTAGAAATAGGATGGAGAGTACATGACCGAGTAGATTTTCTGAGAGCAATGGGTAAGTCGGGAATGTTTGAAGTTTCATGTGGAGCTATCATCGGTTCAGACTCTTTTGGTGCCTCGGTTGTGATGGATTCTTTGTACCTTGATTTTGGCTTCCGTGAGTAAACCAATATTTCTTTATTCCTTTGGTTTGCTACATCTCCCCCTGACTGCAAGTTTTCCCCTGTTAATGGCATATTAGATGGTGGTATGAGATTGTTGGTAGATGTAGGATCAAGAGGATGGAGGTCAATTTCAAAGAACCGATCTTCATGTAGTGTCTCCCCCTGAAGAGAGGTTTGTTTGAAATACGGGGTTGTTTCGAAGAAGGTGACGTCAACACTGATAAAGAGTCGTTTTGTGGAGGGATCATAGCACTTGTAGCCTTTTTGAGTAGGAGAGTAATCAAGTAAAACACACTTAACAGCTCGAGGGTCAAGTTTACCCCTGCGATGAATATGAACAAAAGCAGTACATCCAAACACTCGTAAAGGAAGGTTTGAGCTTAAACAACATGTAGGAAAAACGGATTGAAGAGTTTGGAGAGGAGACTAAAAGTTTAAGATTCGACTGGGCATCCTATTGATTAAGAAGGTGGATGTTAGAATGGCATCCCCCAGAACAGTTTTGGCACATTAGAAGTGAACATCAACGCCCTAGCAACCTCGAGAATGTGTCTATTTTTACCATTTTGCTGTGGGGAGTCGACGCAAGAGCTTTGATGAATTATTCCATGGGATTGAAGAAAATCTCCCATGGTAGCATTAAAGTATTAGTGCTATTATCAGTACGTAAAGTTTGGATTTGTGTTTGAAATTGTGTTTGGATCACGGTATAAAAATTGATGAATATTGAGCGAACATCGGATTTATCTTTTAGTAGATACACCCAGCAAAGGCGAGTGTGATCGTTAATGAACGTCACAAACCACTTTGCATGAGTACGATTGGGGATCCGTGATGGACCCCATAGGTCACTATGTATCATTGTGAATGGTTTGGATGGTTTGTATGTGGAGGTTGGGAATGATGTTCGGTGATGTTTTGCAAACTCACATATTTCACACTGAATATCAAGAAAATGTTTATTCATAAATATAGATGGGAAAACACGTTTTAGGTACCGAAAGTTTGGATGACCCATTCTAAGATGCCATAACAAAATATCACTATCTCTAGAGGTAGATGTAGTATTACAAAGTTTGACTTGTTGTTTACTCACATCAGTCTCATCAAAATAATAAAGTCTGTCACGTTCCTTAGCACTGCCAATCGTCCTCCCCGAAGATAGATCCTGAAAAACACAGTAAGATGGGAAAAAATTAGCAGAGCAATTTGAGTTTTTGGTCAATTGGCTTATGGACAGTAAATTACACAACAACTTTGGAACATGAAGGACAGATTCAAGAATTATAGAGTCAGAAATTTTAATACTCCTTTTCCCTGTGACCGACGACAGTGAGCCATCTGCGATTTTAACTTTCAGGTTGCCGGCACAGGTGGAGTATGTAGAAAACAGATGATAGGAATCCGTCATGTGGTCAGAGGCCCCTGAATCAATAATCCAGGGGATGTTAGGTTGATTTGTAGAATGTAAGGCACTTAAAAAATTACCTTTGTGTGCTAACGAGCTAGAGGGATATTTTGTGGGTGTTTGACTTGACGATTGGAGGCTGGAAAACATTTTGTAAAGTTGCTCCATCTGTTCGGTATTGAATGCGCTGCTAGACTCGGTCTTTCCCATTTGGTGATCAAAAGTTGCTTGGTACCCACGATTTTTATTGTTCTGTCGAGGCTTCCAGTCGTTCGGTTTTCCATGTAGGTCCCAATAGGTATCTTCTTTGTGCCCTGGTTTTCGACAATGCTCACACCAGGGTCGACCTCGAGATTTTGGGCCCGGCCCAGTTGTGCCTCCTTTAGAATGTAAGCCCATCATCCAAAGCCCATCATTTGAGTTATTTGGGCCATTATTCAAGTCCAACCCACCATTAAACCTTGCTGGCCCATTATTTCCAATAGTTGGCCCATTAATAGGGCCTAGTTCTTTATATTTCAGCCCATAAGTAGAGGGCCCAGCTCTATTAGAGATCAAACCAGAGACCTCCAACGCCGGCGTGCCCGATTCGGTCAACATGACCTTTCGTCGGTCTTCTTCCCGCCTGACTTCGGAAAAGGCTTCATGCGACGTGGGTAGGGGTCAACGGCCAAGTATCCGGCCGCGAACTTCGTCCAGATCGCGATGAAGACCCGCGAGAAATTCGAAGACCCGTTCCGTTTCCAGCTTCTTCCGGTACTGTACGCTGTCTTTTGCACACTTCCATTCCTCCTCTGAGCTTTGATCTAATTCTTGCCATAATCCAGACATCTCCATGTAATACTCAGTTACATCTCGATCTCCTTGTTTCGTTTGCCACAATTGTCTTCAATTCAAAAATTCTGGAGAAATTCTCAGAATCCGAATACATATCTCTCACCGCCTCCCAAACATCCTTTGCAGTCGGAAGAAATAAGTATGTTCTCCCGATACCAGGTTTCATGGAATTGACAAGCCAGGCAGTCACCATCGAGTTCTCCGATTTCCACTTCTGAAGGAGAGCCATGTTGGTTGAGGCCGGCATCTTGGTTTCACCAATTAAGTATCCAAGTTTTCCTTTTCCATCGATTATTAGCTTTATCGACTGTGTCCACTCTCTGTAATTCTTCCCATTCAATTTCTCTATAGAGAGTTGGAAAGTTGAGCTTTCGATCCCTCCTGTGTTCATGGGAGGTGTGACTTCAGCTTCTGAGTCAGAAGTCATGGAGCCTTTGTCGTGTGTGGTTGATTCGGCCATGAGTTGGCTAGGTTAGGAACGAGCCTGACTCTGATACCATGTAGAAAGAGGAATTGTGATTAATTCCAACTTGTTTATTCAATGAAATTGGTACAATATAGAATTTACAGGAATGGGGAAAAAAGGAAATAAAGCTAATCTCCTAAAGTAAGAAAGAAATCAATAAAAATCAATACATATTTACACCCTACTAACTTTGGAATGTAAAATCCCATAACCTAAATTAGAACTAATTTGGCTCCTATCCTTATTTGATAGGATCCAGTTTCCACAAATATTTTTTACGTAAACCCAAATTTTTTTCCTACTTTTTAACTACACATTTTCCAAAAAAATTACTATTTCAAAACTCATTTACCCACAAAACCTCTTTTTAATGGCTAACAGAGGCTTAATAAAAGCATGTTTAACTACACTTCAGTCCCACAAACTATCATCTTTATTTAAGTCCTAAACGCTACCTACTGCATAAGTCTTTTCACCCTCCTTTGCTTCCTCTCCTTACAGAAAATGCTATTTGTTCTTTCCATAAGCTCTCTCTCGCCTCGTTCCTTGTAAATATAGTCGTAGTTTCTATTACCCAAGCAAAAGTTTGGATACTTTATGACTTTGAAGATGGGATTAATGTAATGATCAATTATATAGAGCTCTTAATCCTCCTTTTATTTACAAGCTACTTCCATGGGTTGATAAAATATGCAATTAAGAATTTGGGAAGATTTTAGAGAAAGGGTTCAGATCAACTTTTGTCTTAGAGGATAATATATCTGTATGATGAAGATATTGCTTATAAAACACTTTTCATCGAGAGTTACTTAATCTTTAAAATAATGCTGAAGTTAACTGATGACGGTTACCTATGTACTAAGGTTATACCCCAAAGAATTATTGGTAGCAGCAAAGTTAGTACTGTGTTAGTCTGGTAGAGGAAGATATCTGGAAATTTACTTTTTGTTTTTTGGTGAACTTGAAGGAAACTTAGGTAGAAATAAGCTCAAGAGGCGCAACCTTTACTCGTTCAAGTTTCTTTTAAGTTTTAGGTTACATTTTTAAATATATATTTTGAAGGCAAATCAATATGTCCTATCAAATGCCAACTTTTTTTCTTCTTCTTTGAACTACAAGTATGTTTTATGTTTATGACTTAAATTATAGGTTAATTTGCTGTAAATATCAATATGTATCGAATATAGATATCCTTCGGTTTAATTAAGTATTACACAGTTTTATAATTGGTATATCAAATTATTAATAACATTTTCATGTCCCAAACCCATTAATTACAAGAGGGACAACTTTATTATCTACAAGAGTTTTGCTTTTCACGAAAGCCTTTGTAGATGTGTTATTACTTTCATTGATTATTTGCATTGATCTTCCTGCTAATATGATGAATTTTTGCATTGTAGTTTTTTGATGGATATGGATATCATGGCACATCATTTGAGCAAACATACAGATGTTACCCAGCATCTTTTATAGACAAGGTTGGAAGGCTTTCAGCAACTTTTATTCATTTTAAGCACTTCTAATTTGTGGTAGTAATTTCCTGCATTTTATTTTATTCAAATTCATTAGTGCACCTCATTATATTACTACCTTTTCATAAATATAATTAATTATTAAACTTCAAATTTCTTGCCAAACTTAGCCCCTGTTTGAGACCCATTTTTTTTTTTTAATCAAAATTCATTTTTCTCAAAACTCATTTTCAACCATACATTCTCTCATAAAATAATTTTATACGTAAACCCAAAACTTTTCCTTTTTAACCATACATTGTCCAAAAATGATTTACCAAACCCATTTTTCTCAAAAAATGAGGCTCAAACTGGGGCTTATTGGTTTTTTTTTTTTTTTTTTTTTTAAAATTTTCCTTCACTTTTCGTGGGCTGCTAGCGTTGAAGTTTGTCTTTTAGGTCAATTTCCCTATACAAGAGATGGAAACTAAAGCACATAGATTTGTGGTTATTTTTTATGACCATGCTTTTTGTGAAACTTACAGCTTGAGATATTTGGTTCTATAAATTTTGGTGTAATTCTGATTTCTTCTGTCTCTTGCTTCTTCAGGCACAGATAGAAAATGGTGACAAAGGTAAGAATTCTATATCCTTCAAATTTAGGCAGTCTATTTTGATATTTCATCTATATATAATCTTACTTTTCCTTTGCTTTTTGTTGTTTCAGTTATAATGCCACCATCAGCTCTTGACCGACTTGGTTAGTTTCTCCGGCTTTATGCTACTTTATATAATCTGTTCTTTATGTATTTATTGTTCTCTCCATCCCCAATCCTTGTGCTTAGTGGATGATTTTTCCTTAACTTTGATCATAATTAACTTCAATTATGCAGCATCTCTTCATATTGATTACCCAATGTTGTTTGAGCTTCAAAATGCTGCTGCAGAGCGGGTTTCCCATTGTGGGGTTCTGGAGTTCATTGCAGAAGAAGGCATGATATATATGCCTTACTGGGTAAGTGATTGTATTGTTTTATGGTTTTGGTCAATTCAGCTAATATGAATGTACTTTTTACCTATTCTCGTAGATGATGGAGAATTTGTTGTTACAAGAAGGAGATTTTGTGCGGGTGAAAAATGTGACACTTCCTAAGGGTACATATGTTAAGTTGCAACCACACACTAAGGACTTTTTGGATATTTCAAACCCAAAAGCTATGTGAGTGTGTTGAATTATTTGTAGTATTAATTTCCTTAACTCATAACTCTCTGCTATTGCATTTGCTTTGGTCTTTTTCTATTATATTTCAGCACATTCACTTACAACATACGAAAAACTGGCAGCTGTGTAGATATTACCATGTTCGAGTCCGATTCTATAAAAACTCTTTTTTTTTTCCCAAATTCATTTTCAACCACGCATACTCCCAATAAAATAATTTTACACATAAACCCAAATTTTTTCATTACTTTTCAACACACGCACCCACCAAAAAATCACTATTACAAACTCATTTCTCCCAAAAATGGGGCTCGAACAAACCCTTCGTTAATTTGAAGTATAATTTTTTATCCTATCACACTCTAAACCCTGAGTAAATTACTCGGGAGTTACCATGCTGTATTATGAATGAATATTTTATCTTGCGTTTCTTAAAGTCTAGTTTTTTGCTTATAAGATGGAAGGCCCTACAGAAACTAATTAGGACTGGATGCAAACATACCTACCTTATTATTGTTTGTATGAAGGAGTGAATCGTGTTGATTTAACTCTCTATGGAGCCTCCTGCCATTTTCTGTTTCATCAAATTTCCTGTCTTAACAGATATATGCAATAAGTATTATAGATGAATTAAGAATTGAACAAGTGCTTTCTTTATCATTCTGGGCAAAATTCATATCCAAGCTCGATTTTTTTAATATTTTGAATCTCTAATGCAGCTTGGAGACTACATTGAGGAACTTTTCTTGCTTGACCACAGGGGATAGTATTATGGTGGCTTACAATAATAAAAAGTACTACATAGACATCATAGAGTCGAAGCCTTCAAATGCAATAACTATTATAGAAACTGATTGTGAAGTGGACTTTGCTCCTCCTCTTGATTACAAGGAGCCTGAAAAACCTGTCGCATCTATTCCAACAGGCAAAGCACCGCTAGAAGGTGCTGCATTTCTCATTTATCACTTTGCATTTTATTTCAAATACCTTTTTCGTTATTATATCATTGTCATTTTCAATGTTACCACAGATTGTTTCCTATGCACCATAGATTTTTCTCATTCCGTAAATCCGGGGTCATGGAATAAGCTGTGCTGGGTGCAATTTAAATTTGGAGTCAAAGCATGTAAAGGCCACTTGCTGACTATCAAACTTAAATTTATTTCCCTCTTTTGGGTGTTTGTGCAGGTCAGGAGCCTCCAGCTGAAGAACCAAAATTCAATGCCTTTACTGGTGTTGCCAGACGCCTGGATGGAAAACCTCTGAATAACTCGCCCCCGCCAATTTCATCATCAGGGTCGAAAGACAGGACATCTGGTACTTCCAATGGAGTTGGGCAATCTTCTGCTTCCAGTTCCAGTTCACAAAGCATTAACCGCCAATCTCAGGGAAAGCTTGTATTTGGCTCAAATACAAATCGGACTCAAGAAGCTCAGAAGGTTCCTCCCTCTCTTTCTCTCTCTCTCAAGTTGTACTTTCCAATATCAATAAAGTGGTGTAAACTGGCTAGCCAGCTCATGCCTGTCCCTAGGGCTGGGTCGTGCCTGTAACAGCTGTTGTTACATCTTTATCTTAAACCTATTCTTTATCTGTTGTAGGACACTCCAAAAGAGACAAAGCCGGAGCCTTTGAAGAAAGAAGAGCCGAAGTTTCAGCCATTCTCCGGAAAGAAGTACTCATTGAAGGGTTGATGGTGTATTAATGGAAACCTTTTCTATTATGCATATATTTATCTATGGGTCGGAACTACAGGAATTGCATTTAAGTGGGACATTTTGTGATTGAAAGGTGTCAACAGTTGGTTCTTGTTCCAAATATGAAGAAATTATTTGCTCAACTCTTTTAAGTGCCCAGTCTTTTACTCGTATGCTTGCAGGAATGGATGGTGTTGCATCTTTGCTTGTGTATTCTTTTGACCAAAGTTGGCATTTTTATTGGTCAGTGCAGATTAATTTCTCCAGTTCTCGCAAGCAGTGTTGTAAAAGACTGGGAACATGTAATGTTTGTTGTACATAACTATTTACATAATATTTTACTTTTTGATGGAGTGTCAAAACGTAAGTGAGGAAATTACTTGATTGATGAAATTTTGGTCCACTTAAGTCATTGTTTGGCCCCATTAAATTAAAATTCATTTTTTTTTCTCTTTTTGTCAGTCACATATTTTAATAAAATATGTTTACATGTAAATCTAAAAAAAAAAAAAAAATTCGTATTTTTTAATCACGCACTCCTCAAAAATTATTATTCTTATCACTATAACGTTGAATGATGGGAGTCATGGAGCCCAAATGGGGGTTACATTTCGTCGTATCATTTGTAGGTAAATCATTATGTAAATTGTTATCATTTATGAAAAAGTTATGAAAAAGACGATCAATCTTATTTTGATATTCTTGTAATGTGAGCTCATCAAAAGGCTCTACTAATGCGAGCCTACGCACGAAAAGACGCGATTAATTTGTGGCTAGGCATGAAAATACGTGACCGTGAGCTTAGCTTCAAAGGGTACATTTTTTTCTTTCATTTTTTAGGAAAATTGTAACTACGGTACCAAATCTTTTATTAAGGGTCTATTTGAGCCATATTATTTTGGAAGAATGTATTCTATAATAATAGATTGATGGAGAATGTGTAGTTGAAAAAGAATGAAAAATTATTGATGTGATGAAAAATATTATTTTATTGAAAAATGTGTGGTTGAAAATGAGTAGAAGAATGAAAATGAAAATAAAATTTTTAATGTGAACCGAACATAAGCTAAGTAATAGACTTTGCCCAAACATTTCATTTGTTCCACTCATGGTACACGTTTAAACAATTTACCCAGAGTTCAAATTGATAGAAATCGTTAATTTGACCATTAGTTGACCAATAATTAAATGTCTGACTAATTGTTGACCATTTTTAAAAAAAGTAAAAATGTAACTTCATATGGAAAAAAACAAAAAACTCAAGCTACTGTTTATCTTCTTCCTCCCACCACCACCACCACCCCAATCATTTACAACTGGTTTGCACTTAATTCATCTCATATTCATCCCCATACACTACAACCCTGAAAACTCGACCTCCACGAATGGCTGCGCAAATCTTGAACTGGGATCATATCCTTAATTGTTCTCATTTCTTGGATGCATTACATAAATATAAATATATACAACTGAATTTACTTATATAATGTCACAGTCTAGCAGTAGCACAGCTAACAGAAATTTTGGTCGGTACCCAGTTTATAAGGGAGTTAGGCGTCGTAAAACTAGTGGAAAATGGGTGTGTGAAATTCGGGAGCCAGGAATGCCAAACAGAATATGGCTTGACACATTTCCTACTCCTGAAATGTCTACAGTAGCCTACGATGTGGCTGCACTTGCTCTTAAGGGTTTTGACGCTCCGCTTAATTTTGCAAATTCAGCTTCTTCTTTACCAGTCCCGGCTTCTGCCTCGTTACGTAACATTCAGGCTGCTACCACAAGTGCTGCTACAGTTGGGACGACGGTAGATGCTTTTGGGTTTGTGTGAGGCGGGTGTAGACAGGGGCGGACCCAGTTAAGGCCCGTGCAGGCATTTGCCTGCACTGGGCTTTGGGCAATCCATTTTTTTCAGCAACCCAATAAAAAAAAAAAAAAAAGTTATTGACCCAAAATGTATGATACAAGCCCTGCAAATTAGCTCCCATTACATTATTCCATGACTCCCATATCAACAGAGAATCCGACATTGCCTCAGCCCTTGGATCCACGCCGGTCATTGCATCCACGCACCACGCAGACTCGCATGTCCCTTGAACTACAGAACCAGACCCAGGCGCCCAACATCCAACGTTCATCTGGTAGGTGAGTTTTCTATAATTTCAATTGGCATTCATCTAGCATATGCTATAGTGCTATTAGCTTAGTGTAGAGTATATGCAATGGGTATTGTTGGGTAACTACCTCGCTTATTAGTTATTTATAGCGGAGGAAATAGGATATGAATAACCACAACTAAATGGCTCCTGTAATTTTGCAACTGGCAGGGGTGTGGTTAGGGATTATGAGGGTAATGTTTTTATTTGCCTTATATAAATTCTATGGAGCATGTTCTTGTTGTTGTTGTCTGGTGTCGGTTGGTGAAAATTTTGTAACCAAGTGTTGGAGGAAAATTTTGAAACCCAGTTGGAACCAAGTAGATTTTGAAACCAACATCGTATTTCCTCCAACTGGGTTTCAGGTGTTGGGGAAAATTTGGAATTAGCTAGTGATGGCCCAGTTGGTTTCAAGTGTTTGGGGGAAAATTTTGAAACCAAGTAAATTGTTGCAAATGCAATCTGCAGTCTTTTGTACCCTAAACCAAGTGTTGGAGGGAAATTTTGAAACCCAGTTGAAACCAAGTAAATTTTGAAACCAATACCGTATTTCCTCCAACTGGGTTTCAAGTGATGGGAAAAAATCTGGAACGAGCTAGTGATGGCCCAGTTGGTTTCAAGTGTTTGGGGGAGAATTTTGAAACCAAGTAAATTGTTGCAAATGCAATCTACAGTCTTTTGTACCAGTTGGGCCTTGAATTTTCAACAGAAAGTTTGCAAGAGAGCCATTGCTCATGAATTGAACTATATTTTTGTGATTAGTCCTGCTAATTGAGGTTACTTCCGCTTTAAATTCTTCCTCAATCATCACCTTTTGTAGCCATCTTATATATGCAGCCATCTTATGCAGTTTTTTCACAACTACGGTTTCAATATTAGAAAAATTTCTTGGTCCGCCTGCACTGGAAAAATTTTTTGGGTCCGCCCCTGGGTGTAGAAGAAGATGATCTTGGGTGGGGGTGGGGGTGGGGGTGGGGGTGGGGTGGGAGAGGGGAATGAACAGTAGTTTGGGGTTTTTTTTTTAATTTAATTCTTTTAATTTTTTTTTTTCATATGAAAAACTTAAAGTTACATATTTAACTTTTAAAAATTGGTCAAACATTTAGTTATTGGTCAACTGACGGTCAAACTAATGATTTTTGTCAATTTGGACTCCGGGTGTGAATTGTTTAAATGTCTGGTACTTTGGATTGCACAAATGAAAGGTTTGAACAAAATCTGCCACTTAATGAAATGTTTGGTACCGTGATTGCAATTTTTCCTTTTTTAACTTAAATTAAATAAATTGAATCATTATTAAAATTTTAGAAAAACTAAAAGAATATTAGAAATAAGAAAAATGTCTTATTAAACTTAAATTTTGTTTAGAGGGTAAGGCTTGAGGCTATTGTGATGTCTATTGTAGGCCCTTACTTTTGAGGTTTAAGCATGTTGAGAATACAAAATATCACTTTTATAGATTGGAGACCCGTAATCATACTAAAAATCATAATCCTACTAAAAATGGCAGTTTGAACCAAAAATCCAAGTCCCATGGTGTTCCACCTGAACGGGAGCGAGGTAGGCTCGTCCATATGCCCCGATTGTATAGTTATTTCGAAAATCAGAGTTTGTTTAAAATAACTTTTGACTTAATTTTGGGAACAATACATAACTCCTAATTTTAAAGATCACATTTCATAAATAACAAACTCATTAAAATATGTCAAAAATCAGGTGGTAAATAAATTTATTAAATATTTAAATATAATATAATATACATTAATTATTTTTACCTATGTCATCTCACCTACCACATCCTATCATCTCACTACACCACATTCCCTCCACCTCTCCACCGGAGACGGTCATCAGCTCCGACGACGATTTCGGTGACTTAAAGAATTTCAAAAAATTAAAAATTAAAAATCACACCCCCACCCCACCCCACCCCACCCCACCCCACCCCATGGATCCACCTACCCCCACCCCCACACTCCACACATTTAAATATGAAAATCACCCTACCCTACCCCGCCCCCACCACCACCAACCAAAATTTTCAGATATTCAAATCTGAAAATCACCCCACCCCACTTTGCCTTCCAAAAAATTTTCAGATATTAAAAATTAGAAATCATATCCTCAATCAATGGATCCAACTACCCCACCTCAATTCATGTCTCCGTTTAACAACCAATAACAATTGGTCGCAATTAATACAAAATTAGTCACAATCAAGCATGGAGACACTGCATGTATCTCCGTGTGACACAAAGACACGGGTCGTGTCCCCATTAACAATCGGTCACAATTAATGCAGAATTGGTCACAACTAGTCACAATCGATCACAATTAAGCACAGAGATACGATCTGTCTCCGCGTGACTATGTATGTGCGGCACGGAGACACAGGTCGTGTCTCCGTTAACAACCGGTCACAATCTATCACAATTAACATAGAATTGGTCATAACCAGTCACCACAAACAAATCTGCACACACCAAAGACCAACACCACAACTCATGACCACTGACCACCACCTCCACTCCAATTCACCACCACTACCACATCAAACAATGGATTTGATCAAACGACCACCCATTAAATCAATTTCAAATATATTTTTTTCACTGTTACAATGGGTCCTCAGTTTTTTTATATAAATTAAACAATTCATCTAATAGAAAACTTTTCACAACTCAAATAACAATATAAAAAGTTATTTTAGATAATTAATTAACCCACATAATTGAAATTCAAAATCTTCCATTCATTTAGTCACTCAGTAGATAAATTCCTTTTTATTTGCCATTAGTGTGGAATAAAGATTTGACTATTCCTTTTTCTTTGACATTTAGAAAAAGGGCAAAAACAAGCAACTAAAGGTAAAACTAAGACAAAGAAGTAAATTAACATCACCATACCACTTGACATAACTTGTAGAAAATTCGGTCACCGATGACAGTATTTTTATTGGCTATATTTATTACAAACATAAAGTTTCTGATGAAAATTCCAAAAAATATTCTTGAAGTCGGTGTTGGCCATTGATGAAATTGATCTTATTTGATGATCCCACAAAAATTATTCTCTATTGACTCCAACAGAATGATGGATGACAATATCTTCGGTTATCATTGACAGGAAATAATAAATTAATCTAGTAAACACAATGGGACAATAATTTAACGATCATACCAATCTCGCGGCGTTACTGAATCGAGTGACATTTTTACAGATTGTTGGATTGAGAGAAATGAATTATTTTGGTAAAACCTTAACGCTGAAAAAGCATATGACAATTTTGAATCCAAATAAGGCGAATTGAAGTTGAACCCCAACTCAAAGCACACCCGGAGCTCTTCTAAATCATCGTCTTCAACACCTTTCCCAACCTTGAATACCTCTCGATTTTGGGTAACGACCTCACCGGGTATATTCCCCGCCCCTCTACGCCGCCACCGCTAGAGAAGGCAGAGAGAGAATGAGAGAGAGAGATGGCTAGAGAGGGTGGGGGAGTGTGCGGTAAGGGAGGATGGGGGGGGGAGGGGGGGGGGGGCGAGAGAGAGAGAGAGAATAAAGAGAGTCTTCTAGTTTGGGAATGAATGGGTGTGGGGGGTAGGGGTAATGAAATATGTAGATTTACTTTTATTAATTACAATTAAAATCCTATTTAACACATGCTTTTTGAATTGTAAAATTGATCCCTTCATTTTTGAATTGTCCTACATAAATAAAAGAGTTACTTGGTGGTTACTATTCATGAGCCGAGTCTAGTCAAACGGTTTTATGGTTCTTCTCGGCTAAGCCGTTTTTTTTTTTTTTTAACATTTGGTTCAGTATTTTTATGTCTCGGCCTGGCTAAGCCATCTAAAACGTTTTTTTTATGGCTCGACTCGGCTAAGCCAAATGTTGAAGTGCGACCATGATAAATATATGATCGATAAATTTTAAATATCAAAATTAATTTTATATGAAACGTAAAGTCGTGATTGTTTATTTTTCTTTTTAATATCAACCTCATTCCAATGTCCCTTTTTCGAACTTTACTTTCCTACAATTTTTCGTCTGATTCGATATTTCGCGATATGAATATCCATTTGAATCGATTTAATTTTTAAAAAAAAATTAAATGTGATAATAATAAATATATTGTCGATTAAGTTTAAATATAAAAATTATCTTAAATTATTAAATATAAAATCATAATCGTTAATTTTTCTTTTTTGTCCCACCATCAACCCCCATACTCACACTAATTTCTCTCAATTTCATTTTTCTTCAGTTTCTACGGTTACAAAGGGTAAATTTATCGCGTCAAAATGGATATTGAAGGAACTCGATTTTCAGAAGAATCCTCATATTTTATGCAGTGCTGGTAGACAAATATCTTCTATGAAGTGGATTATTTTTGTTTTTTAAATGGATTCAATGTAGAGTATCATTATAATATGCTGAAAAGATTTTTGACGGAATTTATGAAGTTATGCGATTGTTTATCATTCTTTTTGCCTCTATGATAGAAGTTTTCATTGTGTTGTGATTTTAATACTGATAGAGACTCTTGATTTGTCCTAAATTCTGCACTGTGTTATCATTAATTAATTAGTATTGACTACATACGTCTTGCATAGAGTATTGGTAAAAAAATTAAATACTGGTGCAACTAATACATGTAATTAGAGATTCTATGAGCACAAGATGAATGAGACATAATGTCTTTCCTCAATAGGTAGAAAAATAAGGGTTAGATTGAACTTCATTATATCTTTAATAGGGCATCAATGTCTAATCATTTATGCCCTGTCTTTTTTAAAAAATAACAGAGAGACATTAAAATGCAAAATCTAGAAAATAGGCTTTGAATAAAATATCTTAATATTATTTTTGTCACATATTATTATTTCAAGTGTTTTAAGTTTAATGTAACTAATACTTAAAATAATTTTGTTTTTATATTTACGCTATCATATAGCCAACTATACTATGAAATGTGCGTCTTGCTAATAATCTTAAAGAGAAGGGTTTTAGCCTTTAGGTAATTTTCTCCTTAATTTTTCATTGATTTAAGGGGTACAAGGTAATAAAGCCCAACTTTAAGGGTAGAAAAAGTAATAACATGAAAATAGAGGCCCTCCCCTCCTGAAAGCCCTTACTAGCAAATAACGCTCTATCCGGGCTCGTCTTAATTTTATTCTGGATTCTAGGGTTAAGTTTGTAGGAGTAATCAATTCATACATAGCAAATGGCAACGATGAAGTGGTGCGGTGTGGCAGCGCGGCGGTTAATGGCGGCCACTGAGCAGCGGTTTGCATTTTCCTCCCTCTCCTCATCCACCTCTCCGGGTGCTCCGATCCTGTGCGGGCGAGGCGATAAGAAGACCAGAAGGGGGAAGATATTCAAGGGTTCGTACGGGAATGCAAGGCCCAAGAAGGAGAAGAAAATCGAACGCATCAAGGATAAAAATGAGGTCCCCAGGTCCACCCCCTGGCCTCTTCCTTTTAAGCTCATTTGAAATTCTACAAAACCATCAGTTACTCTGTTAGACTTTTGCTTATGTTTGTAGTTTTCAGATAAAAATCCCTCTGGTTCTGCGTAGTATTTTGTGATGATAAGAGAATTGTATGTACATTTTATGAATTTAGGAACCCCCATACCCATCCCCCTCCTTTTTACTACTTTCCAGTAAACTTTATCTTTTGCAAGATCAGAATAATTGCTAGTATTCAGTGGCTTCTACATTCCTGAGGTTTAGCAAGACAAATCGTCAGCAATAGTTTGCAAGAAGAAATTTCATTTCTCATATGGTACTATTGATTTTAGGATAATTTTGTTTTGTGTAGTGTATCCTTTGAGGAATGCTCAACTTTCATAATTTCAATGGATGTTTTTGATCTTACGTAATCAAAATAAAAAAATGGTTCCTTTTTAAGAACTTGATGAATTGCTGAAACCATTTACTTGTAGTTATAACGATTCTTTGTTGTTCCTCTTTGTTAGCGACCGACCTCCGAGGTCGACAAAATACAGTTTGACGTGTACCGTGAGCCTGTGCTAATGTGAGTGCGGGTACGAGAGGTCAGCTTGGATACGTAGTTTATCGAGGGCAAAGGGAAGATAATGATTAAAGATTTCTTATACATTGTACTCACCATCCACAAATGACACCTAGCCGGGACAATGAAGGTACTTTTTCAGCTCGGCACTGTAGCTGACAAGATGGATAAATGGGAGGTGCATGTAGAATTTTCCCTATAAAGAGAGGGAAAAGAAGAAAAAGAAGGGGATGGAACTAGACATTACAATCTCTCTTGATTTTGTCATATTTCAAATATCTCCTCACAAGAAGGGAGAATTTGTTGCATTAAACGCTTGTAATCTCTAGATTTACAATCCATCAAATTCCTACTTTCATCTCAAGTTGGCTAGAATTTTACTTACTTAATTTTCAACGTCAACACTCTTGATGTCTACTTATACAGAGCCAGTAGGAAGAAGATCGAAGTAGTATTTGATATGGATATTTCAACCATCCTGGTGTACATAGGTAATTATAATGTATTTGAACATTTTTAGAATTCAAATGGTTAAATTATTGATGACTGCATGCTTGATTAGTGAGAGGGTTCCTATTTGGCAGAATATCCATCTGTTGTGAGCATCAAATCGAACCTACACCCCCTACCCTCTTTGTTCTCCTTGATAGGGATGTGTTTTCCGCTCAAAAGCTCATTGTTGGAACGTTTCCCCCTAACCCCCCTAGGAGGTGGGCTAGAGTAGATATTGGTGCGCCCCTTTATTTCTTTGGGGATATAGCAGGTAGACTGCTGAATTCATAAGTGGAAGATCTGTCATTGATCATATTGGTGGTGATGCCTAGGAATTCATCTCAGTATTTTGGAGTAGGAGAAGTTTTAGCAATCAAAATTTCAAGGCAGCAGTGGATCAAAGGTGAAAAAACTGGAAATGCAGAAATTTTGAAGCCTTTATGTATCTGCTTAATATTATTTTTATGTTCATGCAAGATAAGCACAATCTTGGTAGAACGTGTTAGAAGAGGGATAGAGACACCAAAATTAACATGGCCAGTTGTGGTTGCTAAATATTTAGGTTCTTTGGATCTTTGAGTAGATCCGAGCAATGAATAGAAAAGAATGGCAAAAAGAATTCACAGCGCCAACCTCAAATTTATGTGGAACAAGGATTAGTTTGTTGCATTGGTGTCTTTATGTTGGTTACCTCAAAGACTGGCTGCTAAGTATGCGGCAGTCATTTAGAACTACCTTTCTGAATAATGAGATGAGGTTGAAAATTTTATTATTCCGATAGAGGAGAATGGTTGAAAAAAGGACTCAACTGCGGAGGCATGACTAGTTTTTCATTTTGGTTTCCCACTGGCCAGCTGTTTGGAGGACCTTCATTTGTATTGAGTTGTTTTCACTCTGTTCACTGATCTGTATTAACCTCTCATCTCTATTTTAGGTTTACCATATTTAAGACCTGTACTGATAATCAATTTATCGTTGGAAAGATATCATCTTGAATCCTTGGCATTGACCTGTGAAGACTTGTTTAGTTCCCAGGAAGTGAAATGAAACTACTCCTCGATTATTTTCCAAAAGAACCGTGATTGAAAGAAAAATTGGTTGTGCATACATGCTTCTTTTAACAAGCTGCAAGGCCAGAACTGTAATACGGGATGAAAATAGGTATATTGTAAATTCGAGAAATTTCCCTAGCACAGAACTTGTCAGTTAATGCAATTTATTGCATTAATGTCAAGTAACCCAAAAGCAAAAGGATAAATAGTTCCTCGAGGCCATCATTGTTTTCTAACCTAAGCAGAATATTTTTTTGATAACCGTGGATGTCCGGGCCAGCTTGCGCGCACCTCGACTAATCCCACGGGACCCTGAAGTTTATGGTTGAGTACTCACCTCAGTGGCCCTAAACCTAAGCATAATATAAAAAACTCATTCAAGTCTATTACAGTTCATTCACTAAACATCGTCAAAATATTAGTCAAAATGTAGTTAATTATCTATATCTAATTCAACCTTTAAGGCAAGTCTAGTGGAGAGGATTGAACAGCGCTAGATAATAGATAGTCTCCAGCTAAAAAAAAAAAAAAAAGGTTCATTCTGTGTCCTTCATACCAAACATACCCTAAAGTTAGCAAGCTCACATAAGGGATGCCACACTATTCTTCCAGCTAAACAACCTTCGACTTGAGAGGGTAGGAGTGAAGCTAAGACCAAACATCTCCTTGAGGGCTTGCCCTTGTTCCGAGAACCCAATTAGCTTTGCCACAATGGCAGCGCTCTTTGTAATGTGATTTATATCTTTAATGTCACTCCACAATTGGTGGATGAGCTGCAACCTCCTTCGTTTTGAGTTCAAACTGATTCCCCATTCCTGGAAAATTCTGTTTCTTTCATTATCTGTGTACCTTTTATATACAAGCCTGCTCAGCATCTCCCTCTCCCGGTAAAGAGCTTTCTTGCTGTTATTCCAAGAGAAGGGGTGTTAATCATAAAAACTATGAGTAATGATACTTGTACATAATCATTTACAGGTTGATGTATAGAGAAAGAAAAGAAACAGCTTGGAACAGTGAAAGACTATATATCTGTTCATTCCATCACTGAGTAAATGTTAGGAAAATTGCACGATGGGATGCCAAACTAGTTCCCCCATACCAAGTCGGTCTCTAAACTTTAAAATTAGCAAGTTGGTTCCCAACATTCCATTATAGTCACATAACCCATCATCAAAGACAGAAACTACAAGGCCTAAATGACAAAGTTGGAAACAAGGCCAAATTACAATTTAACATAAAGAAGTTTAATAGTCGAGGATTATTGTGTAACTGTAATGATAGATGACCAGCTGACATTTCCTCTAAATGTTACTGTGTACACAAACTCATATTAATGTATTCATTCATCAATTTTCAACCATGAAACAGTGGGAATGAAAGAGGCAGCATCGATACCTTGATGCCAATGACAGAGTACGGCCAATTTGGACGGATGGATTTTCATTTGAAAATGTCTCCTTCAGGAAGGATAGTCTCCTGTGCTCTACCTCTATGTAAATGGAATCTGTAAAGTCACCTTCAAAAAGGAGGAAGAAATATGTCCTATGGACCAATGGAACATTGCAAGCTTGCCATAATTCAATTATTGATCTTCGCAACTTCTCAAACTTCAGGGACCAATCTGAAGAAGTACCCAGAGAAACGTGCATTGTATCCAACCCTATGTTACTAGCATTCTTTTCACATCTCTGTTCTGTCTCTTGAACCTGGATGTAAGGACACGGTTGAAAGTTGAGAATCACATCAAAGGATCCTTTTTTAACATAACACTAGGATTCAGCTTACATGCATCCATCTCTATAATTGAGAAGAAAAGATAATACACGGAACTAAGTGCCTGACGGGAAACGGGAAAGAAGCCAGAAATTCACGCAGAACAAAAGGCTGGTTATTAAATTAGGAATCTCCTACCTGGTCACCAAGTTCTTCATACTGAAGCTTTGCCATCTCCTTTAGTCCCACAACAAAAGAACCGAGGGTAGGAATATATTCATCCCCTTGGATGCTATTCTGAGTTTTGAATTCATCTATAAAACCACTACAATCGGAGGATTGAGAATCGTTCCTAGAAAGTCTTGCAGCATTTGCCCCATATATCGATGGTGGAAGTCTCCTGTGCTTTCTTTGGAAGCCTTCTGGTCTTCCTGGGAAGCTTTTCTCCAGCCCAGTAGGTGGGGTGGTTACATTTTTGTCAGCCATCTCAAAGTCGGATGAGTTTGTAATTAGATTATCTCTACAACTCCAGCTTCTTGTCAATTTCAGGCTCCCTGGAGCAGTCAAACTGAATGATGAGGCGGCCCCTGGAGATAATTTATCTGGATAAGGTTGGACTAGTGAATCAATGGTCTTCTGCATATCTTGGATTTTCTGCTTCAACTTTCCATACGAGTGACCATTGAGAATGCGATTAGCTTGTCCAGGTAAGGCTGGCAATAGCTCCTCATCCACATCGTGGCCATTGCCGGTATCAAACAAACTTGACATTCTTCCTTCATTTTGATTTGTCGACCGGCCAGGTGATTCAAATGTTACATCTTGCCCAGAGTCGGCCATCTCAATGCATCGAACTTCCTTACATATATCATCAGAATCTTCAACAGTTCTTACTGAAGGGTCTGTTCCTTGACTCATATCAGAGATACTATCAGATGAAGAACGGTCCACACTCTTTTCTGAAAGCTGTAGATCCGATGACCCATCACTCTTAATGTCTCTATTACGATGAATTCCATTAAGTTCCTTTGAAGATTTATCATTTCCAACAGTTCGTTGTAAATCTTCAATCCGACAATGCGCAAGATCTCTTTGCTTAGTTAGCTCCCTAACCTCTTTCTCCAACTGCAAATAATAGCCAGGCAAGCACGTTATTATGCTGCAATTTGTTGGAAGAGTTAGCATTATGACTAGTCTCTCTACAATTCACCACTACATAACTGAGATATAGTTTGGCATTGCCAGAAGGGAAAATAGAGAGAGAGAGAACATATCCAGATACAAGATTTTTAAATTTTGGTAATATACTAATATATATTGATGAAATGCGTGCTTATTATCAATATAATCGTTCTATCTGAGAAGTGTGAGGAGACTCACTGTCCTCGATAAATTGAACAAATCTCAATTGATAAAACAAAAAAAATATAAATATAAAGAGCATCGATGCTTGATCGCTATTTAGGAAGTAACACTCGATAATTTCATTTCTTAACAATAATTAACTATCATGCAAATACTGACATATCAAAGTTGGCTGTACAAACAAAGAAAGCATAAAGAACTTATGTAATCAAGCCTGTCGTTTTCATTAAACATTCAACTTCATCTGTATACCTAGTAAAATTCATGTTATGTAAATCCAGCTGAAGATGAAAATCATAATCGTGTTAAAAAAGCGAGTTAACTATCAAATTTTCTAGATAGGAATTCTAACCTTCTGAATTTGCATATCTTTCTTTTTTAGCAAGACTGCATGGTCACAAGTTGGTTCAGGAGCTCTTAACTCGGTCTCCAACCTAGCTACCTCTTTCTGCAGATGTTTCACCAACGCCTTATCAGACATCACTACATTGACCTGAGCATTTGTTGATACTTCCTTTGCACAGCTAGCAAACAAAAGGGTATTTCGTGATTGCTCAACATGGCTTCTAGCAGGGCTCAAGGTACAAATGATGGCAGTTCTTGCATTTCCCCCCAAGGCAAGCTGCAATATGCGTGTTAGCTTAGAGTCTCTATAATTGACGTGTCCATGTCTTCCCTTGCTGCATTAAGCCATACAGATAATGTTGCATGAATTGCAGATTCGCCTAGAGAAGCACAACTTTTTATAAAGTTATACGCCTATAAAATGCCCATGTGTGTCTATGGTGAGGGGCAGAGAGAGAGAGAGAGAGAGAACCAAACCCATCTTCACGGGGATGATGAGCCTGTTCCCCTTATCCTACTGACTAAATCCCTTGTATATGAAATCTTAGAGAGAGAAGGTATACAAGCTGCACACACATATGCATATATGCTCAACATTATCCTTCATGGCAAAAACAAAAAAGGACCTTTAAATGAAACATAAAGAAGCTCAGTGTCAAGAATCAACCCATACACTATATCTGTAGTTGGTTAGGTCCCCAAAGGAACATGGCAAAACCACTTTCTATTCTCCAGATCTCCAGATGGTACAGACTGCTATAAACACACAGCAATATCCAAGTAGCAAGGTAGAACACAAGAAAGGTTAAAATGGCAATATTAATCAACCTTAGCTTGCGAATGACAGTCCCTAGAGTCAGTAAACTACGATTTATATGGCAACCTTCCTTCAGTCTTTGCCCAACTGATAATGCCTGAGATGCACGCTCACTTCCTGCCAGATCAACAAAATTCTGCAGGCAAAAATCGAACATCTTATTATGCAACACTTCTATATTTATTCACAGCATCGAAAGAAGTTGCACAACACGACGTCAAGCTAGTTAATCAACAATTTCAATTTCACAGTACCACACTAGCAGCAAGGGCAGTTGAGTTATCCTTTCCTAGAAACTCGCGAGCAGAACTTTCAATAGTCTGAAGAAATCAAATAAGGAAAGAATAAATAGTGAGATTTTAAAATTTTCCATAAATATAAAAGTTAAAAAAGAAAGTTTAACCAAACATGAAGAGGAAAGAGAAGTAAACCAATCTAAGAATTTGATGGGATCTAGAGCTTGTATCATTCAAAGAGGTCTCCCCAATTTGTCTTTGCGCTTTGAGAATACCAGAAGAACACAAAAAACATATAGCATATTATTTTCAAACTTTTCAAGTATAGCAGCACTAACAAAAAATCTCAATCCTATGAAAACTCCCCTAACCTTCACATATGGATAACAACTCCTTGAGATGGTCCCAATCCCTCAAAGTTTCTTCAGTGAGTTTCTCTATAATAGTCCCTCTCTGCATTAAGAATAAAACAATTTGAACTATAAAAGTATTGTAATATAAGAGGACATTAATAATGTCACAACTCACTTCTGGATCATCAAGTAGCCTTAGTGGAGCATTGTCTGTGCTAAGGAGATCTCTAACAACTTCATTATAAATTTCCACTGCAGAAAACTTTAGCACGAATGCTCTTTCTTCATGCTGGAAGGGATAAGAGAGAGATGTTTCTTGAGAAAGTCAAACAAATGGCATTGGTTTAACATCAAATGGAAGTAAAACTCTTCTCTATGAAGGAAAATGTATTACTTTGATATACATTAAAAAATCAACACCGGATCAAGAATTTGCATACCCTTTGTATGTAATCATAAATGTCAGCTACTGTATACTCAGTTATCCCGTTCATGGTGTATGTTTTTCCACTACTTGTTTGGCCATATGCAAAAATAGTAGCTGAAATGAGAAGGTTTTGGAAACAAGTGAAATAGGGGTTGTTATGTGTGCAAGTGAAGTTAACAAATTATTAGTCCAATCAAAAACAGGGAATGTGGTGACTAATGCAGAAAAATGTATTACTATCATACTTACAGTTGATACCACCAACAACTGAAAGAGCAATGTCCTTCGTTCCTTCTTCATAGACTTCCCTTGTAGCGCAGTCAGCCCTAAATACTCTATCTATCCTCGTAAACACCACAGACACCAATAAAAAGACGGGAACAAAAATGAGGTAATTAGAATTTGCTTGGAAATCATGATTCTATATATACTTCCATGAGGACTGGGGATCATCAATGATTATATTAAACCATACCATCTTTTTCTGCATGTCTAACTAAAGAAGAAAGTTTAATAAACTAAGATTTTAATCATCAAAGCAGAGGCCTCCATAGAGACAAAAATTAGCATTGAAGTCCTCAAAAAGCATCTTAACTTGACCAACCATCCATGATGTGTATTCGTTAAAATTTTGAGAAGGGTGACCTGTACAAAAATGGGACAGACGAGTGGGACTACTCCCACAGACGTCTCATTTTCTCCCTTCAGCCCCGAGAAATAATTAAATGTAGATATAGAAGACAATAAAGAACACATACCAAACGAGTAGGCAGTGGGCAATCCAGACCGCTCCTGGAGGCTGTTCCGGTACAAAATGGTGGTCGGGTTGATGCATTCCCAATCAGCAACTTCATTTCGAGCGATCTCGGGCTCACTCAGAGGCCTTAACCTCACCAACACCAGAATCTTCTCTTCCTTCCTATTTCCCATTCCTTGCATTTTCTCCCAATTCATCAATTCTTCCCCACCAATAGCCCCCATTTCTCATACCAACCTACCCCACTCCCCACCTCTCCTTCAAATACACTCCAGTGGTACCAATAATAAAACATCCATAATTTGAAGTCCCGCGAAAATCAAAATAATATGGGAATTATTAGAAAGCTTCTCAACAGACCATCTTGCTAGTAGCCACAGAGGCAAGGCTGTTTGGCTGAACAAAAATAGAGTCGTTGCAGTTGCAATAGGATTAACCCAGCACTCCAGAACTAGTGAATAAGTTTACCTGCAACAAAAATCCACAACTAGTAAATAACTGAGAAGCTTACCTGCAACAAAAAAGAGTAAGAACTAAGAAATATAGAAAGATCTCAACTACAAATAAAATATTGATCAAGCTAAAAGGGTAAATATCTAGGGAGTTAGTAGTGATTAAGCACTTTGCTTAATCTTTGGTCTTAATCCTTTTCGTCCAACAGAAACCTAAAATTCCACTTTCGACTGAGTCCGAAACTCTCAATAGATGAGTTTGCTTAATGGGGATCCCCACTGTCCTTCAAGTCCAAGTAACGATGCTCTTTTATTGATTTTTTCACAAGGCCGGTGAAAAATTGAAATACTCATGAATAGTGGATCTAATCACACACACACACACACACAGAGGGTGGTGTGCGTATGTAACAGTCGCACGCGTATAAAATCCTCTAAATAAAATGAGTTTCACAAGAAAATCACCTCCCGATGGCGGAACTTTAGTGAACTGTTAAAATTGAATGGCACAAAGCATCTGTTCCGGCGAATTGAAATTGAAAACCCAAATTTTAAGCGTTAAAAATCATTAATGACAACAACGGCATAAAAAAAAATAAAAAAACTTATCCAGAACTGCTAAATAACAGTGATAATTGTCGAATTAGATTGGGTAACTCCGATTTAACGGTAAAAATTTGAATGAATGCGCCAAAAAAACCAATAAATACCGCTAAAAACGCACTCACTTTCGGATTAAAACTTCAAATAAGTTTACGTTGGTTATTAAATTAATCATATATTTTTCAGGTAAAATTGAGCTGATTTTTTCCGTTCCATCAAAAACCCTGACTGAAAAAGCAATGATATTGAATCGGCATATTATGACTATGAACTGTAACACTTCAATAGTTTGTTATTTCGCGCGTCCAATAAAGTGATTAAAACCTAAACAGAAAGAAAACAAAAAATAGAATCAAAGGCGACAGATTTAACAGTATAAATGGGGAAACCTTACCTCCACGATCTCGGTAAATAGCCTGAAGAACAATAAAACGGCCAATGGAAGTTCACAGCGAGAATGAGAAATTGCTTCTCTACTCTCTCTCTCTCTCGTTTCTCAATCACACACACGCACACGACCGGGCCTTGAAGAGCAATTGAACTTCTGATTGTGAGCTACCGGGAAGCGTCAGACATTTAGAGTGACCGAAATGCCCTTGAGCTGTCTCAAAGAGTGTGGATGTTAGCCACGTGTCCACGTGAGCGTCGATATAGATTGGTGTGTACAGTTGACGGTCGATTCCTACTTTACCGTTAGAATGATGACGTTTCATTGGACCACTACACGAGCAGCATACAACGCATTGCACATGCAAGGCTAAATTTTGCTAATTGGATAAGTTATATTCTCTCTCCTTTTCAAAAAAAATAACTAACAATTGTTAATGGCCGCTTGATTCTTTTTATTATAGAATGAAAATAAAAAATATAGTCGTTATTGGGTCAACACAAGAGATAAAAATTCAAAATTGATGGCTTGATATGATGAATAACGATCATATTTTTCATTTTTATGGATGAAAAATGAGAAACAGAAGAAAGCTAAATAATACTATAATTATTATAAAATAATAATGAAATTAGATAATTGTTTACATACACATTATGTGTTAAAATATGATTGTGTAAAAAAAAATTTCAAACAAATAAAAAAAAAAAATTCTTCACTATCTTTTTGAAATCTCATTTGTACGTAATGTTACCAAAAATCGTACATGTTGATTTTCGAGCTTGATGACTGAGAATGAGCACGAACGAGATCTTTCGGTACCTGAAACAAAGGCGTTGAGGTGTGTCATCGTCGCCCCTCCGATGCTTAAGGCAGTGAGAGAATTTATGAAAAAATATGTGCTGAAAATTATGTAAAAGTGTACATAAACAATGAATTGAAGTGTTGTATTTATAGAGGAATGTGGTACATTCCTGATATGATTAAGTTGTTCAAATCCCTAGAATCTACCATGCTTAGAAATTGCAACTTGATTGGTATTGTACCATCAATATGTTTGGATAAAGATGAAACTCCGATGGTAAAATATTTTCAGGATGAGATAGAATATTTATAGCAAGCTTCAAATTCCTTAGAATTGAATAAGCTTTATCATACAAGAAAGACTTAATAGACCTGAGGTTGCTAAATACGAGGATAAGACATAACCTCAAGAAGATCCCAAACTAACGGGGAATATTGTTTTCCAAAGAGATATCCCGACGAGATCTACATGGTGGGGATGTTAGATATATTAATCTACTAATAAGTCTATCTATTACTTTATTGTTCCCTTATGCACCCAAGGAGAACGTGATCGAAGTACTCCACCGAGGAGGTTAGCACGAAATCGATGGGATGTGCAACATTACTCCTTGAGTGTACTTGCTCAAGTCATGCCTATTTTGGGAATAAAAAATTTGTGAACCCTCCTATTGTGAGGGGGACTGTCAACTCGGATGTACATATAGTAGAATTTTAAAATATTATGTACATGTAACATAATCAATTATTATAACTCCACATTTTTTTTTACAATATCAGAGAGATAACATAAATAGAGTGCCATAATATTAATTTGCAACTTTATCAAAGATAGAAATGGAAAATGGCATTTAAATAAACTTGTCCCCTCGTATATATAGGATTCAGAGTGCGACACTATTGGTTGTATGTATTGACAAGTGTTTGAACTCTTTGGAACCTCGTGAACTCATTTTTCAAATGTTGTTTTTCCTTTCGATAAATATTATTTGATTTGCGTAACTTTCCTTTTATGAGAATTGAATATTGGTCAATCTATTGTACATTGAATATTAATGTCACAATTATATAATTAACGGTCACAAGTACATACTTATTGGTTACAACTTATTTATTGATCATATATTATTAAATCAATTGGTCACAGATTATTTCACGGTCACAAATTAAAAAAAAATTATATGTCACAATTTATTTATCAATCACAAATGACATATTTTATAAGCAATAACTCAAAATTTTAGGTCACGTATTATTTATTAGTTATAAAATATATGAAATTTTTTCCCTATATATATATTTTTTAATACACTATGCTCGGTCCTTTGGGTGACCATTGGCCCTACTTATAGGTCTTTACAATGGGCAATATGGCCGTCCAAGGTCATACTAGCTACAACATTGTTCTTGAAGTGCTTGCCAACATCTAGTTTTAAATCGTTTGATTGATTAGATGAGGTCGAACAAACAGGCCATTATGGTACCTAGGTACATGTGATTGTTGCTGGTCTCCAATTGGTTGAAAGTGGGAATGGCTGTTTAGGCGGTCAAGACTGACGGTAATGATGATGTTTTTCAGATGACGGCAATCTTAGGCCCAGTCCTGGCCGTTGTTTAATTCGGCTTTTAATTTGGTAATGGTTGTCCTCATAAGTTCACCGTAGAAATCGAGGTGAAAAAGAGCTGATCGGGTACCAACTTAGTATAAAAAAATTTATCACTTGAACCAGGGCCGGCCCAAGCCCAAGGCTACTAAGGCAGTGGCCTTGGGCCACAAAATTTTAAGGGCCATAAAATTCAATACATTTCATGGGCCGAAAATATTAAGTGACCCAATAAAAAAGCTCCAGCCCAAACGCCCAAATGAAAACCCTCAAATAACCTTACCTTCATCTTCATTATTTTCACTCTCGCCTCTCAGTCTCATCTCAGTCTCTCCAGACGCCGTGACCAGTCGCCGTTTCCTCTTCGCTGTTCGCTCCCTAATCTCTTCACCAGTTGTCGCCACCCCACCATCTGTTTCTCTACTCTCGAACCTCCACTGCTCGTCTGCTTCCGTGAGTTTTTACATCTCGATACTTTATTTTGAATCTTTGATTTATGATTTTTTGATACTTCTCTAAGTATTAATTAGTAGAAGAGGTCGTCATTCCATAATTTCCATTTACGGTTTACCCTTAGTGGCCTTGTGCCGGCCCTGTGTCGACCATTTTGATTTTTGAATTTTGCGCAAGTAATTCCATTTCCCCTTTCTTGAAGTTCTTTACAGTTTCAATTTCATTTGCTAATTGCTGTTTTTGGTCGACTGTTGCTTACTTGCTTTATTTGATATTATGTTCTGTTGAACCAATTGCTCTATGCTATGCTGAAGTTGAAGGAACAAATATGGCAATCAGAATCTGGCTATCTGTTTGGTTATCAAGTTAATGATGAGAAAATTTAGAAATAATTCATTATTCTTTTAATTATTTATCAGTGATTGTGGGATTTGAGTTTCTTTGATACTATGTTGCCTCACTTGTCTGTGTGATTCATTGATTGTGGGATTTGGGATTTGCTCAATGTAGACTTTGTTCTTATCCTCTGTAATTACATGTTTGCAACTCGTTTATCATTGCCGAGTCATTTCTTTTTGGAGAACGGGAGAAGATTGAGAATTTTCAAACACGTCAATCAGGTTCTATTGCTCTTTGCTTACTATGTCTACTAGAAAATTTGAATCTAGATGTGCCAAAAGAAAAAAGAAACAAAAGGTTGAACAATTGATCAAATCTCAATAGGGAGCACTTGATAAGTTTTTTAGTAGCAATAAACGAACACCTAACGAGTACGTAGTCATTGAAGAATAGTTTAATGAGAATGAAAATATAAATAATACAATTGAAAAAGAGTTTCTTTGATAAATATTTAAATTTTGCTACACTTAAGAAAAAATAATTACATTGAAGAGCCTTATGATAATTAGTCGTCTAGGGCCACTAAATTCTCAGGGCCGGCCCTGACTTGAACACTGTACAAATAAGAAGACATTCATCAGATTAAGTGATAAAATATATACCATTGTTTAATCCAATTTTAATCTGTTTTGAAATAGGATCTCGCGATATGGAACATTCGATAAATATAAAATAAAGCCTAAACGCTTTAAATATAATCCTTCAATTATAGTTTCGCAGTCGTATGTTTCCTTCTCTCCGTTACAGTGTTTCAATTCGAATATTCAATATCATTTTTTTAAGACCTCAATATGGGACGTATTGCTGTTGACTCTGTGTAACAACAATCTATGCCGATCTTTAACACATATTGACAAAAAAGCTTCAATAGGACGCTCTTATATGTCCACATAGTTAGGAATGGGCCACCGACTCAACTCGAATCGTTTGGATCAAGTTCACCGTCACGGCTAGGCAGTTTAGTTTTCATATTGGGATTTCTCAACCCGAAAACTTCAATTTTAATAGTCAATTGTGAAATGAATTTAAAGGAAAAAAACACCTTGAAACTACCAAATCGACCTGATTCAATTCAATTGCTATGATAGGGCTCGAACCCAACCCGAACCATCCGTACACATGGTAGGATCATGAACCGTCCATTTAAATAACACTAATCTCAAGCCACTCAAATCTCTACGACTCGACATCACATTCCTACTCTCTCTCTCTCTCTTACCGTTTAGTCATTCTTTGAGTGGCTCAAGGTATGATGTATTGTAATTTAAATAAAATGTTCTATGACTTATGCATATATGACTAATCCTTTGAAGCTTTTCTCATATTGACGACGACGCTAATTTATATTAGTATACACGTACATATTTGTTTGTGTGTGTTATATAAGCTGCAATTAATTTGATTAAAGGGTAATTTGTATATAATGTTCTTATTTTTCACTATTATTGTGAAAACGTCATTATCTTTCTTACTTTTATTTTTTTGGTTGCATTTTTACCTTTATTTTTACTTTCATTGCGCAAAATATCTTTTTAATTCATTTTCTCAATAAAAAATCATGAAATGACGAATATACATTTTTGTTTAAATGAAACAAAAATAAGAAGAAAGAATTAATTGCAATTATAGATCCAATTTTTTTTTTTAAAAAAAGGCAAATAAGTCCCAAATAAATTATTAAATGGGTGATTAACATATAATATCCGTAACGTTCACTATTATTGTAAAAAACTCCCTATATTTTTATTTTTAGTATTTTCACTCTTAATTATACCTTTAATTGCCCAAACTATCATTTCGATCCAATTTCTCAATAAAAATTTGTAAAATGACGAATATATCCTCCTATTTAAATAAAAAAATTAAAAATAAATAAATTTTCATTTTTTAATAATTTATTTGGGACTTTCTTTAAAAAAAATTAATTTCTAATTTTTTTAATAATTTATTTGAGACTCATTTTAAAAATTTAGGGACTATGGTTGTATTTAGCTCTTTTTTTTTTAATTTAAATATGAAGGTATATTCGTCATTTCACAATCTTTTATTGAGAAAATGGATAGAAATGATTATTTGTGCAATCAAATGTGTAATTGAGGGCGAAAATGCCAAGAAAATGAAATGTATGGTCGGTTTTCACAATTATAGTGAAATGTATGGACATTATGTGCTAATTACCATTTTAATAATTTACTTGAGACTCGTTTGCACTTTTTAAAAAAAAAAAAAATTGGAACTGTGATTGCAATTAGTTCTTTTTTTATTTTATTTTATTTAAACATGAGGGTATATTTATCAATTCAAAACTTTTTAATTGAGAAAATTGATGAAAATGATCTTTTACGCAATGTGAGGTGGAAATAATGATGAAAATACCTAAGAATAAAAGGTAATGACGTTTTGCACAATAATAGTAAAAAGTAATGACGTTATATATTAATTACTCTTTTGATTAATATATACTTGAACAAAAAATACAATTGGGTTGCGAAACTACTTTCAACAGATAATCCGTGCATCATTTGATCGCAACCAAAACATTCCACAGTTCCTTCGGTGACATGCATCTCTAAACTCGACCATGCTCCATGCCAGCATTGTAGTAGTGAATGCCATTGGGAAATTGAATTTAACCCTTGTTTGGGCTCCATTTTTCCAAACTATATTGAGGGGAATAGTAATTTTTTAGAGAATTTAAGATTAAAAAAGAATGAAAACTTTTTAGGTTACTTTACGTATTATATTTCTTTTATTGGAGAATATATGGTTAATAAAAATGAGGAAAATAAATTTTAATTTAATGAGGACTGATGTGGTACTATCATGATCCAACATTTAACTCAAGCTCTCCCAAGCCTATGAGGCACCTCCTGCATGGCTCACGATACCTCTTGTGCTAGAGCACATGACCCATAATGCTCGAGCTATCACACCAATGTTCTTGGATGATTTGGGGATGAAGGTCCTCGGGATACACCATCTCGTTACGCTGTTCATCCTCGAGCATCCTTCACTCACAGGCATCAAGTCAACCAAGGACTTTTGCCCTACCCAATCACCCCAAGCTCAAGGATCATAAGTCATAAATGAGTCTTATCTTAGGCAACACCTCTAATCAGAAAGGTTTGGACTCCTAACACTTATCCCTATAGCCAATCCGGAAAGTAAGTGGATGAGTCATACTAGAACTACTCTACCTACCTCTATAAAAGTACCATTCTTATTCACTATTCATGTACGTTTTTACATATATTCTCAACATACATTTTCTCTCAAATATTCTTTCTGATTTAAGCATCGGAGGAGCGACGAGACCACATCTCGACGTCTTTGTTTCAGGTACCGAAAGATCTCGTTCATGCTCGTTCTCGGTCGTCAAACTCAGGAAATCAATAAGTGCGATTTTTGGTAGTATCAATGACCAAATATGAGCCAACGTTATCACTGACATCATAATATCCACTAATTTGTCCGATTTCACCGTCGTCCGCCCATCACCAACATTGAAATTTACTAGCCAAGAATTTCTCTGGTCGGTCGGCAAGTATCTTGACCGTTGTCCTTCGAAGAACAAGATTGATTTCGACAATGCATCTATATAATCAGGGTAATCGTTCGACTCTGAATAACGAAAAAAGAAAGAAAAAAATATTAGAAACAGTACGGGCCTAATGTTAATGAACAAGTCTTCTTTGAGCAGGCCATCCATTGCACCCATCATGTTTTGGACCAAGTTTACAATGATACAAGCCGAGAGCTTGGGCTAAATATTTGATCCAATTACAATATTAATCTTGAGCTTGCTTTGTTCATCTCGGCCAGCTTAATTTAACTGCATTAGTTGTACTTACCGTCACGATTTCAAGTCTTTCAAATTTTTGCAAGCTTTATCTAAACTTTTGATTAGTAGTAGTGTTGATCTCAAACCTTTTAAATTTGTACGATGGAAGGGCTCAGGACGATTTTCGTCCAAAAATTTATTATTTGATAAAAAAAAATCAAATGTCTAACTTTATTTTTGATCAATTTTAAAAAGAATAAAATGATAGCTTTATATTTTTTCAATAAAAATAATTAAATAAAAGAAAAGAAAGAGAACAGAATAAAAAAAAGAAAAAAAAAAACCTGTAAATATTGTAATCGCCCATTAGATTTTATTCTCCCAGCTGTATATATCTAAATGAATGGTTCCAAATAGTAGAATAAATAGAAAAAGCATGCTATCATACCCCCCCCCCCCCCCCCCCCCCCGCCAACAACAAATACAACCAATTAGAACCAGAGAGTAAATTCAAAGTGAGAATGGAAAATAGAATAGTAACCAGTCATTCTAGGTTGTCATGAGATCCCATGTTTTGTATTTTCATCGAATAGGAATTTCTGAAAGTTGTGAATGAAAAAGGAGAAGACGCGGAATTATTTAATATTTTCTACTTTATTGGAGACTATTCAATCTAAGTTGCATCAATAACTTAATTGTTTCTCGAATTCAAATGAAAATAATTGAGTTTTTGATAACTGAAAATAAACTAGGCATGAATTTCATCAAAGTGGAATGAATATGAATATATTTGTAAATTAACAATGAATTCCTACTTCTATGAGAACTTTTAAGAAAGTAGCATTGGAGCAGAGTTAGAGTCATCGATAGAAAAACACAAGTTCAGTTAAAGTACTAACCTTTTTTTAACAAGAAAAACCTCTTTAAAGATACGTTAAAAACACTAGAAGGCACTATTGGATATTGTTGTTCAAAATTGAGAAAATCAAGTGTGGAATGAAAAATGGGGTAGAGGCCGTTTTTTTAACTATGTGACCGCATGGTTCAAAAACTATGCGGTCGCATGGTCTAATATCGGGACTTGAGGCCCAAATATTGATTCATCTCTGTGACTGCATAGGTCAATTTTGTGGTCATTATTTGGCCTTTTTAGCCATTGTGTTTCTTAATTTGGTGGTTTTTCATACATATTTGGCACAATTTCGTAGAAAACATTTGGGAGATATAAATAGGTGATCCTTGTTCATGGGTAATATGTTGGAAAAACATTATTAAATCATATATTATTCCAAAGCAATAGAAATCAATTCTTTTCCTCTCCATATTCATTTTTCCCTCTTGTGTTATCTAGTTTGGGTGGAATTACATCTTGTGCTTTGGTGTAGTGTAATTTTGCAACAAAGTTTAAATTACTCATACAAACCGTTTGTCGGAAACACTTAAGCATCTCAATAAACCCGGAGAGGGGGCAAATCTAGTTCGAGGATAGCAATCACGGGTTCGAGCATTCGGTATTCATTTTATCAAGTTTGATCCTGGTTTTGTTCGTGTTTGTTGATCTCGTTGCTGCAATGTTTTGGTGCGTTTCTTCTCCAATTTCGGTGCATTTTCAACAATCTCAAACTAAATTACTGTAATGGAGAGTGAAACAACAATGAGGACAATAAAATTGATGAATCAGGATTTTGGTTCTCTTGGATCGTTTCGATGGAACGAACTTCACACGGTGGCAAGATAAGTTAAAGTTTCTACTAACAGTGTTGAAGATTTTTTATATACTTGATCCAGAATTGACGCCGCTACCCGAATCAACAAATGGAGAAATTGAAGTCATAAAAGCGAAAAGGCAGAAGCGCCAAGAAGATGAATTGATATGCCAGGAGCATATTCTCAATGCTTTGTCAGATCGCCAATATGATTTATACACCAACACAACTTCGACTAAGCAGATTTGGAATGCCCTAGAGAGTAAGTACGAAGCGGAAGAGAAATGTACCAAGAAATTTCTGATTTCAAAGTCTTTTGACTTTAAATTTCTTGAACTTCAGCAAATTCATGAACTTCACTTCAAGTGATTGTCAACAAGATGAAAGCAGTGAAGATTGAAATCCCAGAGACCTTTCAAGTGGGGACTATAATTGCAAAACTCCTCGGGACTTGGAAATGATACCAGAATAAAATAATGCATAGTTTTGAAGATTATTCTTTGGAACAATAGTAGGAACATTTGTGCATTGAGGAAGAGTCGAGAATGAGAGATAAGAATGAAGAATTCTTATGAAGGCACTTCCAAAATTAATGCAATGGAGAAAACTGAACCTCCTGTGAAATCCAACAAAAAAAGTCTTCTAGGAACTTCAACAAGTCCAAGGAGGAAACCAAATGAGGTTGTTTTGTGTGTGGAAAACATGGACACCACACAAAAGATTGTAGACACCAGAAACAAAACAACTCTAAATGTAAAATAAATTACATTCAAGAAGATAAGATTGTGACCACCATTAGCGAAATAAATGCGATCAAAGGAAAGGTTCCTGGGTAGTGGTATGGTACATTTGCAATGGTGCATGTATCATATGACAAATCTTTATCCACTAAATACCATGAGGTGTATGGAAACCAAGAGATCTAAATGGGCAACGAGATCCGATCAAAAGTAATTGACAAGGAAAATGTCGATATCATCTTCACTTTCAAGAAGACCGTTACTTTAACAAATGTAATTCATGTTCCCAACATGAATAGAATTTTAGTGAGTGAAAATCTTTTGAAAAAATCGGGCATAAAAATGTATTTGAGTCCGGTAAATTTGTATTATTCCTTAACGGGAACTTTTCATGCCATTTCTTTGGTGTCTGCTTCAAATTGTATAACGATTTCACTAACTTGCATACATTGTGTTCATTTTCAGGTAGAACAAACCCTTCTGGTTGTTCCATATAGACATTCTCATCGAGATCCTCATTCAAGAATGCCGTCTTGACATCCATTTGATGAACATGCAAGTTATATATAGAGGCTAGCGCAAATAATATCCAAATTGATGTTATTCTAGCTACCGGTGCATAGGTGTCAAAATAGTCGATTCCTTCCTTTTGTCGATAACATTTGGCTACTAATCTAGCCTTAAAGGTAATAAGAGAACCATCAACGTCATGCTTTATCCTAAACATTCATTTACATCCAATAGGTTTGGACCCGGGTGGCAAATCAACAAGCTTTTAAGTGTATTTGACATTATCGAATTCATTCCGTCCTTAATCGCATATTTCCAAAAGATACTATCACTGGAAGACATAACTTCTTTATATGTTTTAGGGTTGGTTTCCACTTGTAGAACAAATGGAATCGTTCTTACAATATTAACCTCATTTCCCTCTACCTGAATATTGTTGTTCAAAATTGAGAAAATCAAGTGTAAAATGAAAAATGGGGTAGGAGCCTTTTTAACTATGCGACCGCATAGTCTAGTACCGGGACTTGAGGCCCCGGTATTAATTCATCTATGCGGTTGCATAGGCCAATTTTGTGGTCATTATTTGACCTTTTTAGCCGTTGTGTTTTTTAATTTGGTGGCTTTTCATACATATTTGGCACCATTTCGTAAAGAACATTTGAAAGCTATAAATAGGTGATCCTTATTCATGGGTAATATGTTGGAAATACATTATTAAATCATATATCACTCCAGAGCAATATAAATCAATTCTTTTCTTCTCTATTTTCATTTTCCCTTCTTGTGTTCTTTAATTTGGGTGAAATTACATCTTGTGTTTTGGTGTAATTCTGCAACAGACTTGATTGTTCCTACAAATCATTTGCCGGAAACGCTTAAGCATCTCAATAAATTCGAAGATTGGGCAAATTTAATTTGAGGATAGCGATTACACGTTCGGGCCTCAGTATTCATTTTATCAAGTTTGATCTTGATTTTGTTTATGTTTGTTGATCTCGTTGCTGCAATATTTTGGAGTGTTTCTTCTCCAACTCCAGTGCATTTCCAATCGACATTCTACTTGTAGCAACGTTTTGTGTTAATTATTGAACTTTATTTTGTTTTAAAAGTCTAATTTAATTGTGAATGCCAATTTGATGCGACATCAATGTGAAGACCTTTCATGTTAAATATTTAGAGAGAATAACAAACTTACTAAATCGCACTCAGTGACCTACATGACCTACACAAATTTTTATTATAAATTGAATGACTAATAGTTTTTCTTTTATCTATAAAAATTAAAAACAATATTAATTTTTTTAAAAACAATCAAACATCAAAATACGAAACAAGAAATAATGATGCCATCCAACTCTCACATGGCATGCTTGTGCCCGAGTGTAACTTTAGGCTACACCAATTATTCACGAGAAGGCCCATCAATTAATGTCATCATCACTTCAATTGAATATTCAATATCAATGCCAACACCTATTGGTGTCTTTTCTTTCTTTCCTTTTTTTTTTTTTTTTTTTAAATATAAATATATTTTGAAGTCTTTTGAAATGAAGAATAAGGCACTCTGACTAGTAACCCACTCACACAAATGGGTGGATTGAATTTTCAGATTCAATTGATTGCAAGAAAATAGTCCAAATACAAAAATTCAATTTTAATTATAAAGTCTCTTCATGATCACAATTGCTATACACGATTGGATAGTATTAACAAGATAAGTATATAAATTGTATTACATAACATGTGTAATACGTGTAGTTATGTTCAATTCAATATAAACTCGAGTTTTTATAAGAATTGCAACTTAAAAGATAACTCGTCTTAAAAAAAAAAAAACCAAGTATCTACTCTGTGAACTATGTCACAAATAATTTATTAGCCCCTATTTGAAAAAAGTATATAAATGGCTAGAAATGAGTATTGAATAAGTGAACAATACTTGTGAGTCTGTTGAAATGCATTGCTGAAAATGAAATTTGACCAATCATAAGTTGATTTATAAAGTTTGCAAAATGGAGGCTTAGAATCATGCTGTATTAAGTTGCAAATAATTTAAAATAATATTATATAGCACTATTGATACTAAGCAATGGTCTCGATTACAATGCTCCTACCCCACAATTGGTTAAAATTTAAAAAGAAAAAAATAATAAAAAATGATCACCAATTGTAAGATGTGGTAAGGATGGCAACGAAACGAGTATGAGAATAGTCGGTCATTCTCATCCCGTTCTGTCACGGGGTTTTTGTCACGTTGTCTCGTCCCCATACCTGGTTAAAGCGGAACCAAGGTAGGGCAGGCAGATCCCTTGCTCATTTATCGCGTTGAACGAATTTTTTTGTCATCCCTAAAATGTGGACTCCACCATTAGTACACTAGTGATGTTACATAGTACTATTACTCAATCGTGTATGTAGTGTCTCCCTTTAAAATAATGAGCATTTATTTAAATTTCAAATTTGGGAAGTTTGTGAAATAGTGAATGTTTGTTTTTTACCTCTATTACAAGGAGATATTTCTAAGATCTCACCAAAAGTGGGCAAGACCACACAACTACTGTGGGCTCCAACCCACCTAATGACATGAAACCAAATGGGCCCAAAACAATTTGAGTGCACCAAAACTTCGTCCTACTTTTCCTTTTTCAATGCCAATTATCCACCAAAAACCGCTCGACCGTTTCGAATTCTTCATAAAGTTAACATAATTAATAGTAATTAACAAGATTCATAATCCAAAATTTAATTAATTAAACTAATTATAGGCCTCTCTTCAAATTTAAAACTGCAAATAAAAAATTACAACCAAAATTAAATTTAATTAAAATTAAAACCTAAATTCATAACCTCAATAATTTCCGTTGAAGATCTATTCCTACCACCTACGAGCCTACTATCCACCACCAAAATTGTACATTTGAACCGCAGCCTAGCTAGACCTACCGGACCGGTTTTTGATAACCGGTTCATAATAAATCCTAACCTAACGTTAGAAACACGGATTGATGGGATCGGCCACCCCAACAATCTCCCTCTTCCGCCGCATTTCCAAAACTTTCCGGTGACTATTGGAGTGGACATCTTGAGAGAAAGTGGGACTACAAGCCGGTCTATACTCAGGGAAAAGCCGACCGGACTTGTACCTCACACCACAAGCGTTGCACAAGGTTTTGG